>QKMX01135043.1:0-10762 GCA_003401595.1 Venustaconcha ellipsiformis
CTCTCTCTCTCTCTCTTTTCCTCCCTCTCTCTCTCTCTCTCTCTGGGGTTGTACCGACCAGAACTACAAGTAGTTTATCAAAGGTCGAAAAACCTTATCTGTTTTCAGATTTTTAACAACTATGGTTCAATCAGTTGATGGAGATATTGAACTCTGGAATGAATAAAGAGATGCACGTTGGAGAAACGGATCCAATATAGTAAAAAGACTGCAAGAGTATCTTTCAAAGTCTGAATCTTGACTATGGGTACAGTCAGCTTTTATCTATTCGAACACTAAATGTATCAACTCGAATGCAGATTATATAAACTCAGACACAAATTATATCAACTCGAACACAAATTTTATCAAGTCGAACACATGGCCACTACTGTCGCTTTTATTATTCAGAAGAAACTTACGCCGAAGATAAAACTTTGTGTCTAATCATTAAAACTATGAGATAATGAAATACATGTATACGGAGTGCTCATTTGGCACTCACGGGTTCTATATCTCGAACACAGTGACTTTGCAAGAAAATTCTGGCATCCCTTCCCACTTTGAACACCCCCTCCCGCGCAAAACTTAATTCTGAGATTTCATTATAAAAAATGTTGTTTGATAGAAGGCCTCCAATGTGTCTAGGACACTACGCAGTTACGGAGGTTTATAGGGTGGTTGCTAAGCAATTGCTCGAATGGAAGTTGTCTACATACGAACAAGGGTATTTCAAGGAGTATTTAAAAAGTGCGCTGCATAATAATGCTCTTTATTAACGAACAGTACGTCAGTGAATACCTTCAAAATACTCCCCATGTACCTCCTCACATTTCCTCATTCTTATTATCTAATTTTTAAATGCAATTTTCATTCAACTTTTGGTATCTCGTCTGTGCACTTGAAAACCGCACTTCCAACTGCATGACTGTTTTTTAATAGTCGGTACATGAACAATTCATTGATAACATATTCAAGCAAACCTCACTTGCAGCCAAACCAGGGCTGTATGGAAGGTGTGGCAAAACTAGGATGCTGTGTTCCTTCAGGACGTTTGCCAGCACCAGTGCGTTAAAGAGGATTCAATGGATACAACTTTTACCAGTGTGCGGACGGGTCTTTTAGTAGTATTCAACAAAATCTGGCAACACTAAAGGCATAAAAACCACAGCTGATATACTACGTTATAACAGAGCCGCCATATAATTTCAGGGTACATTTCTGAACCCGGTTTCCTTATTTTCCAATTTTAACCGAAATTATCACCGTGGTCAAATATTTACAAAAAAAAAAGAAGACATTCTTTGGTAATACAAATTATTGCATGCAGATTCCTAAAGCGCACGGATACTTGCCGTCTTCAGCTTTAGAAGAACCTATAATTATTTTCCATCACTTTAGAATTAATCACCGTTTTATGATTCTAAATTTGTTTATAGAGCAGTTATCATTTTCATTTTCATCTAAGTAACGGGGAATAATTTCTTACATACATCGACAGACGTGTAACGTTAGATAAGAAAGCGTGCCTTCAAAGACTACGAGCAGTGGAGGTTATATGCTATCACGATCTGCTCGTTCGAAGTGGGTGCGCGGGAATTTGTAACTCTAAAGTTAGTTGTAGGAGAATACGTGGATACCAGTTACGGCAAACAGAGGACTAGGGAAAATAGGTGTTGGAGTAAGTTTGCCAGAAAGAAACGCCTGTGTAATAAATGTGATGCAGTAATAGCTTCAGCAAATGTTATATATATATATATATATATATAAGATGTAGCAAAATCCATTTCAGAGAATCCAGAGCAACTAAAATTTTAAAGCTGGACGATCATGTGACTCAAAGTCAAAGCCTAGCTGGACAACTAGCTTTGATTGTTAGGTATTTAAAATCTATGTGTTTGCGAATATACAAAATCAATTAAATGCTTTGTCCACTTAAAATGAAGAAACATAATTGGAACTCTGGCGTTTATTTTCTCATAATTTAGAAGAACACCAATTCACATGTCAACTAACTGAATAATCACTTTTTGTTTGTGATTATTATAATACAGTTGATTTTTGTTTGTTTGTTTGTTTGTTTGCAAAATTGACACCAAAACGTCATAGCTGGGTAACCATATTTTGAACCCTGATCTTATGGTAGGCAGTCATGACGAATATAAATATGGAATAATTAGGCCAATCATGTTTCACTTTTATAAATCTAGTATAGGAATACGAGAACAAGAAAAATGGTAGTTGAAAATCACCAGACCAGATTAACTGGGGTATTTTGAAATAAATATTTTAACATATTTAGACCACACATACCATTAAAACACTCAGCTCATAGCATAGACTGTGCAAGGCACAACACAAATTTAACATTCCTCACGCAACATAAATAATATCACAAAGTTATATTGTATTGAACTCAACATTCTTCGAAGCGGTAATATAAATGCTCAATGAGTGTAACTTGAATGAAGCAACGTCGGTATCAATTGATAACGTATATTGTTTGCACGTTTGGATCGGATAAACATTTTGTCAGGGTAGTTATGTTAGAAATATATGAAATGAGAATCAAACTTTTTAATTTGTTTTGTTAAACATAAAAGTACTGTAATTCTTTAGAAAATATGCAGATTTTCACAATGCAATGAGTGATAATAACTTCAAGATAAACATAATTAAATTGATGAGATCATGGGAAACACAGTACAGTGTCAGCAAGGAATATATTTTTATTTAATGTGAGGAAACAACAACTGTGTGCAGCTAAACTGTCGGTAAAATTTGAAGATCTTGTTAAGTTTTACAAGGTTTATCTACAACTATTCAACAGAATACAGAGATAAAATGCACGGAGAGCACAGTGGTAGAGTTACTGTAGCAGACTAAAAATTTGACATAATCTGACATCTTTCTGACATTTCAAAGGATTAAAAGAAACGGTGCAGATTTTGTACAGAAATTACTTGTTGAGGATGAATGTCATGTTGGCTTGTTCATAACATCCAAAGATAATGCATCAGTCATAAGGTATTCAACTGAAGCTTTAAATTATATACCAATAGTACAATTCTCCAAGGGAGGAGACTACTGAAGACCGTATCTAAGTTATCTTTAATAGTAATCTGAAAATCAAGTTTCACAAATATGTCACGTGTGGAAACAAATCAGTGGGACACAAGCAAAACAAAATACGCTGATAAGAAAGAGTGGTTAACTTAATAGTCTACCTACACATTAAGCAAGCGTGAAAAAGATTTTCCTGCAAAATATTTATATTGATCACGTGAATGACCAGTGTCCGACAGACATTGTCAACATGCCAGCAGAAGAAAACAACAATGGATACAAATACATTTTAACAGTTATGGATGCCTTATCATAATAGTTCTGAGCGATAAAGTGAAAGCAAAAACATGGAGATTGACATACACGATGCTTTTGGAGAAATCCTTCAAGATCAGAAACCTGAAAAGATAGTTTGATGAAGGAAAATAATTATTTAGCAAAAGCCTTAAAGATTTCCTGGAAAAAACAACAAAAATATTAATTGTTTTTCAATTCACTGAGACTATGCTTCTGTAGTGAAAAAAGTAAAGCAAAATTTTAAAGACATCACTTTGAAAATATTTATCTAAACGTCAGACTAGAAAATATGTGGACATTTCACAAGATTTATTTCATGATTACAATACTACGCGTGAAACATGATCAATATACACGATTCCAGTCAAACTGATAACTACTGGTCAATTTATTTGCTTCCCAGACAACTGATGTATTTTGAACACAAAATTTAAATCGGATGAAATAGCATGAATTTCAAAATATAAACATTTTTTATAAATAAAGGATTACCTTTTAAACTTTATTGAGGAAATATTTAAATCAGGAAAATACTACAGATGATCCAGTTGTTTACAAAGTGGAAGACCTAAACGGAGGGAATACAGAAGGAATGTCTTATAAAAACGAGTCACAGCTGTTTGCAAACAAGATGACATATACAAAATTGAAAAGATTTTATAAGCTAAACGTACGAATGGTAAAATGCATCTGTTCTTTGAAAAGAAGACTATAAAATAAACCGTTTGTCAGTTAGCATGGAGCTTAAGCCATTGAATGAGGTAGACGAAGCGCAATACATAAATTGCAGTGTCACAGAGCATGAAAAATTTGCGTTTTGATAGATTATGGGTTTTCAGAATCTCACATATGTCTCACATATGTCAACAAACAACATTACATTAGAAAGCTAAGAAGTTAAACATGGATGGTATACAAATTGTGTCTGGCACCTTTCCTTCGGTGACTATGTCAACGATTTGTGATAATCAATGACAAACCTTCTATAACATTCAATTAATAACGCTATAGTACAGTCAATTAGTGACATTTATGTAGATTTAGTTTGTTACTTTTAGAAAGAGAAGTATTGGTAGTTTTTGTTTGCGACTTGTTACTTTAAGTTACATTTTATTCACTTTTCCCTTGGCAAACAGTATGACTAAAAGTTCTTTGATTGCCTCACTCATGAAGGGACATGTGAAATCTAACACGACAAGTTAAAAGCCAACATCCAAACAAGATACATTAGTTTCATACTGAAAACACCACAATCAAATCAAGAGATTATGATCAGAAAACAGATACATAACGGCTTGATTTGAAAAATATTGCCGAAGAAATTCTAGCTAAATCATACAAATGAATTACAACTAAATATACATTCTAATTACCTTTACAAAATTACAACCCAAAGGAAATTAGTTTTAAAAGTATTGATTAAAATCAATAGGACATGAAACATACGTCTAAACTGCTTTATTTTAAATTGAGTGGTCAAAAAATGTTAATGTATTTTTAAAAAGATACTTCAAAGAAGGGAAGGTCTAGTGATTTTAACATCTGACTTATAATGTTCTCGTATCCCCTATACGAGATTATTACAACGCAAGCAATGATATTAATTCAGTTTACATTACATTATCATCAGACATGCATGATAGACATACATTTGGTTATTTGAAAATACAATATGATTTGAGCCTATACATCAAGATGTGTATTCGTGGACAAAAAGAAATTCGAGTTGAAATTGGTAAGATGTGCCATTGGATTCACTAATATACCAATAAGATTTAACTGAATAAAATCAAATGGTGTCTCATTTCTTTCCATTCGATTTTATCAACCAAACTGCTGAGTAGTTGACGCTGGTAATTAACGCGTTTGCCTGCACAGATCGTGTTTAATGGCAATTAATGTTAGTTACATGATGACGTTTGATGGTAAAGAAGAAAATTTGATACTATGCTTGCCCGATCTGCTGGCTGGTATATCTCTTCAGGTAAAAGCAATAATAGGTGATCCTTTGAAATTTGTTTGAAGACCATTATGTGGCTGCAGTAGAGAGAAAAAGCGTGGACAACATGATATCTCTTAATTATTTATGAATTAACAGTACGTAGCATGAATGAAGATAATTCCACCATTGATCTTCTCTTTTCCAAGTTGATTATTTATCGAATGTTTTATAATCAAAACTCAGCATATCAGCTAGAATCTTTCCCGCAGCAAGGTTGGTATCTTAATGCAGCAACTTTCACATCTTTTCGCTGTATGTTTCACAATAAACTAAACGATGAAACATTTTGGCAAATTATTTTCAGAATTATTCCACGTAGTTTGAAGCCTAGCTCAATCAGCGAGCATACAAATCATCACTGAATCCAAAAGCGAACGCCTATATGTAGATAGTTAATACAGTTTGTGTGAGTTTGTGACTCAAACGTGTGAAATCTTACTCCGGTATGTTCCAAATATAATTACAATTTAGAAGATTCTGTATCTTAAAAAAATCAATCATTATCTCATCTTTGAGGAGGAAGATGGAGGCATTTCTATTCTCTCGTAAGACTGATCAGACAATCTCTTGTGAAGAGCAAAATGAATCGCAACGTTTTACATTGCTTACACATTCTATTCTTGCATCTAGGAAGAATAAAACAACCATTAGTGTGAATTGCATCGTCAATAACGGAAGAATGTCATCCTCTTTCTGGCGACTGTCATAAACGTTATAGTCATTATGCTGTAGTTTTTCTAGTGACTATGCACTATGGTTTCTGGTGACTATACTCAAAGATTTCTAGTGACTATGCTACAGGATTTTTGGCTACCATGCTGTAGCATTTCTGGTTACTATGTTGTGAGATTTCTAGTGATTATGCTGTAGCATTTCTAATGACTATGCTTTATGATTTCTAGTGATTATTGCTGTAGGCTTTCTAGTGATTATACTTATGATTTCTAGTGACTGTGCTCTATGATTCCTAATGATATTGCTGCAGGATTTCTGATTACCATGCTGTAGGATTTCTGGTGATTATTCTGTAGCATTTATAATGGTTTTGCTGTAGGGTTTCTAGTAACTATGCTTTATAAATTCTAATAATTATGCTGTAGGATTTCTAGCGATTGTGTTTTCTGATTTCCATTTACTATGCTTAATGCTTTCTGGTCACCATACGGTGGGATTCTGGTGACTGCTATATAATATAATTTCTAGTGACTATATAATAGACCTAGTAATTATGATATAGCATTTCTAGTGACTATGCTGTAGGATTTCTGGTGATTATGGTGTAGTATTTATAACGATTATGCTGTAGGAGTTCTAGTGAATATGCTGAAGGATTTCTGTTTACCATTTTGTAGGATTTCTGGTGATTATGCTGTAGCATTTCTAATGATTATGATGTTGCATTTATGGTTACTATGCTGTAGGCTTTCTGATAATTATGCTGTAGCATTTCTAGTGACTATGCTGTAGTATTCTAGTGACTATGCTTTAGGATTTCTAGTGACTATGCTGTAGGATTTCTAGTGACTATGCTGTAGGATTTTTAGTGACTATGCAGTAGGATTTTTAGTGACTATGCTGTAGGATTTCTAGTGACTATGCTGTAGGATTTCTAGTGATTATGCTGTAGGATTTATAGTGATTATGCAGTAGTATTCTAGTGATCATGCTCTATGATTTCTAGTGACTATGCAGTAGGATTTCTAGTGACATTGCTGTAGGATTTCTAGTGACTATGTAGTAGGATTTCTAGTGACTATGCTGTAGGATTTCGAGTGACTATGCTGTAGGATTTCTAGAGACTATGCTGTAGGATTTCTAGTGACTATGCAGTAGGATTTCTAGCGAGTTAGCCATAAACGTTTTAGATCACTCACTGTCTGACTGATAATATCTGGAAATGTACACCGTTCGACGGAGTGGTAATCACTATCCAAAGTGAGAACCCCTTCACAAAGTAACTGTGACCATTACAGACGACAATGTAAATATTCTAAATCCTAGTGACCAGAATCTTAAAATTTATTTCTCCAACATTAAATTATTTTCCCAACAACAATAAATAAATTTAAATCTACAAATTTATTAAAACAAAGCTCAAAATTAAAAAATATATATTTTTTTTACACATTCTTAAAAAGCTTCTAAAATGGCTCATACATTTTTTCTAGATACAAAAGTGTTTAAAGAACCGTATACGACTGACAAAATAATGGTGGCAAGAACAGCATGGAAGGAACTGTGAACATAGGTATAATGGTCTGGTAGAATTGCAATGTAATGGAGCAGCGAATCGGCGAGGAGTCAGAAGGTAATGTGTAACGTCTGATGTGGACATTGGTTTCAATCGTTTCGGGACGTTGCAATAGGTCACAGGTCCGAAACCGAACCTACGAGGAATGGGATGCAAAATTAAAACCCTTTATATGGTTTCATATAAAGGGTTTTATATGAACCCTTTCATATAAAGGGTTCATATAACCTGGGGTTATATGAACCCTTTATTCATTAAAGGGTTGATTCATGGGGAAAAGAAAGGTCAGCAGGCTGGGCGTTTGCGAAATTTATTATTTTGTTTCTGCATCTATAAATTAAATGTGAAATTTACACATGATACAAAATAGCAGAAACCTGCTTTATGTTGAAATATACGGTGCATAGGGAAGTGATAAAAATATTTGATAAATTTAACAAGAAAGCAGCAATATCGGTCACTGTAAATAATCTACATTTTCTCCACGTCTGAATTTGACAAAAATGTGGCCAATTATAGTTTTGGTAAAGAGTTACAGAAACGAACATGAAAAATCGTCTGAAAACGGCTGAAAGTAGTATACAAATAAATAGAAGATACGTCCATGTGAGATGGAGGAAGCAAAGTAGATAACAAGACGTATTACGTAGCATAAAAAAATCGAGTTTTTAAAGATAATTAATTTCGATATTGTGAGAGGTGAGAAAAATAAAATAAAAACCCCACACTAGCGCGTTTCAAAGTGAAGGCGTTAAACGTGCATTATGTTTTAATTTATGTTAACTACATAATCAGAGAGGAAAAATAAGGTATACTCCAAAATATTTAATGCAATAAAAAATGGTGCAAATGAAAAATTTAATAAGGCGACTAACCACATATGTCCAATCAGGATAATACACGACGTTACAATCGAAAGAAAGAGTAATAATAGAAACATATACGAAACTGATTCCAACTGCATTTAGAAAGGCTGAATAGTCCATAAAATATAAAATATGACAAGATAAGTGTAATGAGAATTACATAATTGTTAATCCTATTATGGGAACAATTAAACATCTTCAAAATTCAGTTCAAAGAAGTAATAATTGTTTAATAAACTGTTTATTTGGGGGTGGGGGTGTACTTTTTCAGTATGAAGACTTTTATCATATGCATAAAGCCCTCAGTTGCGGACAATACCATATCAATAATAAAAGTCAGTTTTTACACTACACAGATGTTGTACATTATAGTAGTCATTTCACAATATGCAGCTTTACCGATTTCGAAGACATTTTTTCAGAACTTTCATATAGCATCAAGTAATATTTGACACTACTCTTCACAAATAAATAGTACAATTGTGCCTAAAGCAAGCCGCATCGGACAAACAATCAGCAAAATATCACAAATGCAACAGAGAAGATCTGCTAGAATAATGAAAAGATATCATAACTAACAGAGACTGAAAGAATTATTAATTGCAGTAAGACCAGAATGGTGTTTCAGCTAGGGAAAGGAAACGACAAAAGAGGGCAAAAATGAATGAGATAAAACAGAAAATAGCGTTGTTTTTTTTGCAATTGTACAAGATAATTTAATTTTATAGCCATCTTTTTGAATTAAATTTTAATAATGGACATTAAGTACAGACCTAAACGCAATTATGCTGATGCCGCCATAGAATATCGTAGTTGCCTTAGGTCTGAGGTCTGTCCAAAAAACATGATCTTCTCCAAAAGTAAAAGGCTATAGTTCTAAACTGACTTGACTTTCGACGTAAGAAAAGCAAAACAACAGGAAGGATAAAAATCCCATTAAGATGAGTTGTTTAGTTCATACAATTCAATTTAATAAATATATAAACTTCAATGAAAAAAATTGTTCACCTACTAGTCACGAAATATTTTTGATAAATATATATTATAAATTGAAAGTGAAGATTATCTTAATAGACAGAGAGTGAATTGCATCATAATTTCTGGCGCAAACAAATAAATTAGACAATGTGGATGTAAACAGATGTTTAGATTAGTTTAGCTTTGACATTTAATGTACCAGGTATGTCAGACTTAGCATGTCGGAAATTGATGAGTGAATGTTGAATACTTTTACCTGGCGAGAATAAGATTTCAAACTAAATTACCAGAACAAATATACTCCTACTCTCAAAACAATGACGTAGAAAAGAATGGTATTACAAAGGTTGTTCAAGACTGATAGTACGACTAGTAATTATCGAGGACAAAAAGGAAGACGAAAGAGGTGAGGAGCGATAATGATGACAATTATACTGTCAGACATGCTAATGCCCATCTCTTCTCTGGTGTTCAGATGAAACAAAGCAATTGAGAAACATCAAACAAGAATATTTATCATGGAGTATTGATACTAATGGGCGAAGGAGGTGCTATAGCTTATTTGACAAATAGTAAAATAATTTGTTTTCCTTTCGCTCAGTTCTCTTCGATGCTGCGCCTATAAAACTTATCAAAAAACGCAAATTATAAACCCATAGTGCCAAAAAGGAAAATGACATATTCAGCCAAGACAGAAAAATCCTGTTTCCGTTCCTAAACAACCAAAATATTATATTTCTAATCATTCCAGTAATGTGATGCTGATCTTTAGTTTGTCTGTTTGTTGTTTATTTGCAATTCTTGCTGACTTTTGGGTCCTGGAGGTGTAGGATGGGTGACAAAGAAAGATACATATTAATATTTCTTAAGTCACTTTTAATTGTCTAACGGAACGATTATTTTCGTTTCTTGATGGTCATGGAGCACTCTGTCACTTGTTCATCCACCCTTAATGTTAAATCTTTTAAAAGACAAAGCAATAGCTGGAATTGTCATCGCAACAGATGTAACTATCGCGTCTATTTTTACAGATATTTATTTTAACAGTTGTTTTCATTAATGGTAATGTTTCTCTAATGTTGACTTATTTTTCCCATTATTTTCTCAAAAAAAATATCTCCAAATGTATTGGATGTCCAAATGCGTGTGCTTAGTTGCCTTCACTGATTTCAACTTTTCTTTTAATTTTGTTTGAGTCTGCTTCACTTCTTAACATTTTATTGAATTGTCCATGTTTCAATAACAGATGTTATAGAAACGCACATTTCAATATCAAATTTCATAGATTATAGTTTTAATTGACAATGTTTACAGCATTAACAT
>QKMX01135210.1:0-10759 GCA_003401595.1 Venustaconcha ellipsiformis
ATATAGTGTTCCTGCTTAGCAAATCACAGAAAAGTGATATCACGTAGGCAATAAAAATGTGTTCTTCGAACAAGAATGTTCCCTCACATTTGTGCACTATTCTGAAGTGAAATGTGCAACAACCAAAGTAAACGCAAACCAAATTAATGTGGCCGAAACGTTTAACAAAAGGAACTTCTTGTAAGTATATAAAATGTTATGTTTTTGTCATATCTAATATATAGACATATTAACATAACCATTACTTAGTTGGAATGCAATATAATCATTACTACGCATGAGAGCAACTTTTAGTTAAAATATGATGACAGACATCGGAGCATACAATAGACACTTGATCACAAAATAAGATGACGTCATGGAGACTTATGCCGCGACAATTTGTTAAAATAATGTGATTGACTGACAAGCTCTAAATACCAATGCGCATGGTACTACTGTAGTTGGGGATACTTATACGTACGTACAATATGTTGATGAAGAAATAATGTTGCAACTATGTTAAATGCATTGCATACAGAGTGAAGATTATTGAATATCAATGAAGCATATCAGTTAAAGCTAAATTGAAATTATTACATGATGTACATCTTCTCTTGGAACAAACAAATAGCTGGACAGATACGTTATGATGGAAGCATCGAAAAAGATTTCAATGCCAATATATTCATGTTCGTTAGGAAAATATTGTTTGGAAAATCATCAAAGCCTATGATACAGTTGCATGTAAAATACGAACAAATTTATTATAAAACACAAATGTGGTTAGAACTAGCGAAAAACCTGGATTATTGGAATACATACAATCTGATTAGGATTGTATCTTCCTGATAACATGACAATTATAACTGCAAATACATGAAAATAAAAAGGATCAATGATTTTTGAGAATGATAAATATGAACGTGTGCAACATGTGATTCATCATTGAAACAGTACAAATGATTAATAAAAATTTTACAGAGATTAATGTTGACTTAAGTTGCAGAAGTTTCTAAATATAAATTTAATCATTAAGGTACCCATCCTAATGGCAAAATAAAAAATGTACTGGTATAATGTCATGCATAAGAGTAAAATAAAAACAATGAGTTGTTATCAAAATGTTTACCAAGGGACTAGAAGTGTACAAGGCAAAAATGATTTTTACAGATGAAACGATTTATCCACACTGATGCGTCACACAAGTTTGTAAGCAGTGGCTTGCTTTTCGTCGAAAAAACTATTAATTGATTTGTAAAGGTCAAAATATTAAGCTTTAAGAACAAATGTCTTGGAATCATGGCTTGTTTTTGCTCATATGTACTGACGCTACACATGTATACATTTTGCTTATTATTTGGGCTACAGCATAGTAAGTGGTGATTCTTCATGATCTTGTTCTTACTTTCGTAGCTACTAGGATTAAGGTTAACACCCTTGTCTAGGTCTATATGCTGTATATTTCAGCAACAGGATGGCACCATTTTGTATAATGATGCTCCTATACATTTTCAACATCCTCCAAGCAGAAGTAAGACACTGTCACGACTATGTACCGATCTTTGTTCTGTGAGTGTTCACACCACTCTCTTGTGAGGACCGTCAGAGTAGTGACTCGTTTCATAACAAAATTAAGAAACATCAAAGCTGATGTAAATGTCTCTATATCACTTTCGAAGCCTCCTAATTCTCATTCTGGCCTTCTGGTGACATTCAACAATGCATTGTTTGTTTCATTTCACGGCGATATGTGTATTAAAATCAAACAATTTCACAGTATACACAAGGAATCTGCTGAACAACTTGGACCAGTATACAAATGATGGTCATATCTATATCCTTGATAAGTAAATCTATTGTGAATGTGTTTGGGCCAATTATTCGAGACCATGTCGACTAAATTCGCAGGAGGTTTAGATTTGCTCCGCTGCAGGAAACAGTTGTACTAATCTTATGAGTGATGTTCAGGCAACAATAATATGCATATAGGGTTTTCACCATTAATTTTATGCATGACGTTTCCTTCTTGTAATTGTTATGCATATCTATATTGTGTATTGAACTTTTGCTCTTGATTGTAGACTGCAATAGTCATTTTGTAAACACCATATTATATAGCTAACTTTTGTCAATGAGTGTAGACCAAACTTTAGAATAGTCCTTATTGTAAACATACTTACTAGGATTTGTATTCAAAATATTGGATATACTCGTTGGGAATTCATGGCCTACTTGATGTTGGTCAAGTTTGTACTAAATTTAAGGAAACGAGCTGACCTTGTTTATTACAGAGTATGTTCCGGAAATAAACCTCTAATCCTCTGACCTTCATCATAGTCTTCTTATTGTTTCTTTAGTGCTAATATTAAGATTATTTACATCCAAATTTTGCATTGCTATTTTAACATCTGTCTAATAAAGTCAGTATTTTAGTCGTGTTAGAATTATCATTTGAAAGGATTTATTTATTCACATTATTCATTGTATTTACAAAATGATTCTTGGCTCTAGGACTAAATCTATTTTTGAAATTATTGTGAATTGATCAAGGACATTTTGAATTATATAATTGTGTTATATGAATGCTGTTGAAACAATAAAATATTCAATGTTACATGGACGTCAGAGAATTCACGATTGGAATTCATTAATAACTTGTATTGAATTTATTCGGAACACTGTAATTTTGGAATTGTGGTAGACATTTTATGATTATTTGGGATTTAATTCTCAATAGTATAACTACCTTTTAAATTTTCATTTTGTATTCTAGATAAATAAATTACTTGTTTAAGTTTACAAAACATAAATTTTCGCTTTTTGCAAATGAAAATTTGGTATTGCAGATAATGATACATCACAATATACATGTTGTACATACGCGGTAATTGATTAATATTGTTTCATGGTGAAATAAGTATTCAAAGCATGGCTGAGAAGAACAAAGCTTAGATTTTATAACTTGGTATTGGAGGCGTAGCTAATAGACTAAATTTACTTTCATAAAAAAATAAAAATAAATTTGCCTAACTTTTCCTATGTACCATTTACTTTAATTTTATATTTGTTTTATTTATGTATTAAATATGCTACTCGTGAAACATTATCATTATCACGCTCAATTCAATGTTATATGAACTAAATTTAAAACACCATTCTCGATATTTACAATATCTATACAATATAGCAAAGTGACAGTTTTCTTTGTACTGTCACAATGACCGATTCTCAATGTACATTTAACGCAAAATTCAAGCAGACTTTGTTTCGGACAATAGCGTTATAGTTCTTTAGATGAAGAATGACTTCAAAACACATTAATATCTCTATAACGTAAATAAGTTGAATACTCGCTTTGTGTTACATCTATAGTAGTTTTTGATATCTTGAATGCAGACTTATTGCATATTAATTCATTTTATTTTATAAATGCATTATTCTATTTCAAACGAATGTACTCATAGCCAAAACATTTAACCGATAACTATTTGCCCTTCATACGCTGCAATACATATGTAATGCATAATGGTTGACCTATCCTTATTTTTGTACATACCACTGAACGTCATACCTTTAAAAATCCATATTTGTTTTAAAGTCAGTATTGTACGTCACATGGTGCTGACTGTCATTCCAACTTATGCATATCAATTGACAATTTAAAGCAAGATTTGGATGACACATACTAATACTATGTCATTCAACTCACTCAACTATTAAAATGTCTGGAAAAGAGAAGATGCATTGCTAAGGGAAGCAAAGCTAAGTATTGTATGTTCTTTCTATTTGATCGTATGGCAATAGTAACGTAGGAAACAAAAGCAGCTAACCTAACTGTCTAACCTTTAATGTGAAACGTTTTAAAACGACAGTTTTGTTGATCATTCAAACAGTGAAGTCTTTAATCGAAGAGTTTAGGATTTGGTAGTCTACTTTTACAAGGAGACAAGCACAGTGGAAACTTTCTTTAAAGAGAGCCATGTTATTCTATATGAAAAGAAACAGCAAACTATAATATAAAACCAAAGAAAGCAAATAAATGTCTGATGCAACATACATTTAGTTTAATGTAAAGTACAGGTTAACTGTATTTTCAAGTGTTTATGTTATTAAGTGAAGAACTTTGGTTATTGTTAAGACGCTGTTAATTTGGATGCTTGATATGACTTTAGGATCAGGGTAAATTCATTCGCTGATAATTATCTTTATTTCCCACTGACACTGTTTCTTTACATTATGAAAGCAATCTATTGTAACAAGTAAATTGTTATTTCATTACAAAGTTTCTTGTTGTCACTAACTGTCTTAAACGAAAGACCTTTACACTAACCCACAACTATCAATGACTGATAGACTCATTAAATCAATCCTCGAAAGTCCATGAAACTCTTCTTCAGTTTTGCTAAACTAAATACGCTTTCTGTTTGATAGTTACTTGTATCGTAAAAAAACTTAAGTCATATCCATATTGCAACTTCTTTCTATTTCAGCGTAGCGGATACAGATTATTCATGAAAAATCTCAGTTTACCTCCTTATTTATTTTCCAGCTTGTAGTAGAATTCATGCTTTATCAATCTAGATAGTCGTAACAAAGCAAAGTCTCCATTAACTAGTTTAATGGGATTAATCGTATTGTTTGTGAAGCAGAAAAGTACGGTACCAAATCATCATACATCATTTTTTTTACTGTTTGAGCATTTTATTCCAGGGGTAGGCAACTTATCTTGCATAGCGTGCTGCTTTTATCCGGAATAATTACAAAATGAATTAGCGAGTGCCACAAGTAATTGAGTAACACTGTTAAAATCTATAAAATCTAGATTTTTTGCTGCCATTCACGTGCCACACACAACATCTTGAAGTGCCACCTTGTGTCAAGAGAGTAGTAGGTTGCCGACCCATGTGATATTCTATTTGGCATTTGCAACATGTATTTTCGACCGTATCTACTTTGACTGTTGTTTAAATGCACAAGTTCTCTTTCCTTGTACTAAATACATCGTTATTTGTCCTTATCTTTTTTCTATCAGACTTGAATTATGTTCTGTTTTATTGTACACAAAATTGTTGTCTTTGTTTTAAAGGATATGTATATGTCCTGTCAGGTATTTGTCATAATTGCATGTAAAGCTTGAAGTATTTTAAATAGTTCCTCTTTTTCTTCAGTTTGCAATGGACACAATATTTTTGGTACTATCGGTTAATACCTTACAAAAATGTATCAATATGTGGTTCTCGGCAGATAAAGTTATTTCGTCTGGTAGAATATTGTCTTCAGCATGTGGTTATTTCTTAAAATTGTCATGTAGTTATAATGGAATTTCCATGGTTGCTTCTAATATACAACCATTATCTGATATTTGGTATTCTTAAGTTTTCTTCTACCCAACTGAAACTCATCACTTGCCATCTAAGATTCTTTTCTGTACTTTTGTTTGTGTTTTGTTTTGTATTTGCTTTTTAGTTCTTTTTTATAATTAATTTGGGTGCTTGAAGTTTTCTTTCTTTTCCTTGCGTTGTATACTGAAGCTAACATCAAAAATATAAATTAATGTCATTTATGTATATAACTAATGAACTGATCTTGACTTTTTGTTATTAGCTACGTTGATATCTGCAACTTGGATATTGATACAATTATTTAGAAATCCTCTTAAGTCTATGGATTATTCGGGATATGTTTTTTATATTTTTATGCTATCCAGTTAATTCTCCGTCTTATCTCTCTCTCTCTCTCTCTCTCTCTCTCGTTTATTAACAATGTGTCAATGCTTTAATGTTATACCTTATAGAATAACGACAAATCTTTATCTAAAGTAGGTGGATCTAATTTCCAATCTTTTTGTATGTCTATGTGCTATCGAGTTAATTTCATTTCCTGCACTGATTTTGACTGTTCTTTCTTAGCAACAATCATATATGCGACTTGGATGTTGACACAATTATTTAGAAAGTTATCTAAGTCTATGGATTAATCGGGATATGCTTTGTATAGTTATATGCTATCCAGATAATTCCTCGTGTTATCGCTCTCTCGTTCATTAACAATGTATACATGTTTTAATGTTATACCTTATAGATTAACGACCAATCGTTATCTAAAGAGGATGCTCTGAAATAGATGGATCTAGTTTCCAACCTTTAATAGCGACATTAGGTAACTGAGAAATTAGAACATACCATAAACGTATACTTTCTACATGGCAAGTTCGTGGATCAACTGTTTTCAGATATATCCACATTATTATTATTTGCATTATTATTTATGATTTTCTTACAAGTGATATAGATGATTAATGGAGCCTATGGATGCTATGCATGTAGTCATAGAGATAAAATTCCTATCATATGGAAAGCCATTTCATATTTTCAAAGTGTTTAATTGTATTTACCAAATTTTCTATCCTCTTTTATTTGCCAACCGCTTAAGGACATTATGCTATAATGATTGTAACTGATGTGACTATTATTTCAGTCAAATTCTGTCTACAGCTTTCTGGAGATTCCTAATATATTAGTGTCACATAACACAAACTCACATCTGAAGGGTGTTAATAACTATATCCGGGGTAGTCGGGCAGCTGCAGCGGAAGTAATTGCCATAGATTTAACTAACCTCTTAATTGCTCACTTACTTGCTTAATTACTTATTTACTAACGTAATGCTGTTATTACTAATAATGTAACTTTTAGCAACATATTTCAAAATCAACTTGCTAAATATTATTTTAGTATCCTTAATCTGTTTTCGTTTTATTATATAGTCCTTCAAATACTGAAGTCGTTGTGTATGTACCTGTAGTTGAATACGTTGCTATAACTAGGTTGCTTACATCAAATAGTGATATACATTATGATTACATCATCAAGGTGCAATAAAGTGATGGCCTTACCTGGATAAGCACCGGTTGTACATTCAGGGGTAAGATAAACCCTTAGATACGTATTTTATCATTCTACTTGTGCAATGTGTAAATCACAGGACAAAATAGTGCCATAAGGTAAGCGGATATATTTGTTGCTCAATAAGTTTTGAGAGATCTAATTCATCTTGAATATGAAAATACATTTAAAAACTGAATACATGAACATCAATTTGACCGTGAGTCTTGTCCATTTGCAGTAGTAACTACATTTAGCGCTAAAGTTGTATAAATTTACCTGATTTCATGTTTCGCTCATGCATGTCTTTTTACACCTTAGTACGCCACAAAACTACCGATCAAATAGAGATAAATATGTTTGTATGAGTGAGAAAGATGTTTTGAACAGTTTACTATTCATAGATGCGCATAGGGAATACGATTACCACAATAAATGTGCATGAGATACTAAGTAGATATTGTTAATACACACTTTAAAGATTTATATACCCCTAAAGTACTTCTTAGGCAGCTCATATCATCAAGTCGTTTCAATTTTTGTACTTTCACTATAATCAACCATTGCTCCTGTAAAGATAATAATAGCGTTATAGTCAGTAAAATATCATTATTTAAACTCATATAGCATTGCCCTGTTTACAAACCAAATAGAGCTGATGCAGGTTCTTAAAATATAGTTTATTCTTTTCTTATGATCCGTCAATAATTTCAAAACTAAAACTTATTATTTTGACAAAATATAATAATTGTTTAGCAAAGTAAAATTTTAAATGTATTTACCATTTAACAAGATGAAATTTAAATCATGGGGGAAATGTGACATAAAATTCAATATAAAACGATTGTCCAGATATTTGACCAAAACGTCAGTGTTGAACCGATTAGAGACGTTTAATTCAGTTCGATTATACCATAGTTGCTGATGGTAATGCAGAGTTAAAGAAAATGACAAAAAACGCACGAAGATTAGGGGGATGGGAATATTGTATACCTCTTATTTTCTCTAACGCGACACCAACAGTTGAAACATTACTGACGAAAATACTTACAATATGTATGTTAATTGGTCAGCTCCAATAGGACCCGTTGTTAGACCAAACCTGCAGTGTTAAACCGATTAGAGCAGTTTTATTCAATTAGGTTATACCATAGTTGTTTATGGTAATGAATAGTCAAATAAAAGGAAACAAAAAGTACAAGGAATAGTGGTAGAGAAATCTTTTCTACTGCCTACTTTCTCTAAACGCCACACCAAGAGTTGTAATATTACTGATGAAAAGATTTACAAGACGTATGCTAATTGTTCAACTGATTTTCTTATATTTTATGCTAATTCTACCAATCATATTAATTATACCAATCACAGCTATGGGCACCGTTAACGGCAGTTTTAATCCAGAGCAACCAGGGACACACAATACCGATGTTGCTCGTAAACCTGACGGAATAGTTCCAATGACGTATATACAAACTTCAGGTGACATCAAAGATGAATATCAAGCCAATCAACCAAGCAACGCCAACGTAAGATATTAAACTAAGCATACGATCTCCCAAGTGAATTTAATATAATGTTATATAAATCTAGTCAACGTTTATGCAATTGTTTTAATATATTTGTCATGGAAATACATGAATTGCATTGAGTCAAACTAAATTTGTGCAAATTAGCAGTTATCAATGACTCTCAATGATTTTAAAACAGTCCATTGAAAAAATGATAATCTATTGTTATTGATTTAAATTACACTGATGATAATATTATTTTCCTTTTAGACTGCTGGAAATCTTACGAACAATTTATCAGATCCAGTGAGGTAATTGCTTCACATGTTTTCTTCTGTTCTTTTCTTGAGTAATGTTGATGATCACTTAAGATGGTGGGCTTTGTTTCATGGTGTGACGGTATATGTTGATGTTGTTGTGTGTAGTTTTCCCTGAGATTAGAAATAAATTACTAATTAAGTAAGAACAAAGAAGAAACGAATATATCAGCTGTTTTGACTGGAGCGCATGGTTATCGACTTTAAAAATTGTCTGTCTCGTCGATCCCATTAACCCACTCTAGGTGAGATCTGCGTTTCAATCCCATTAATCCACTCTATGTACGTTTAATAAGGCACAACGTATATACTTCGTAGTTACAGGACATCGTGTAGTAAGTATATTTTATATTTCTTTTCTAGCACATGGCAGCATACATATACATTTTTACGTCTTTCTCAGACACATGATAACATGTAGTCTGTATATTTTATGTTTTCCTTAGTCACAGACGTCATCGAGTCGGTTCATTTTATGCCTCTCCCCTGTTGAAAGAAATAAACAAACCAGTATACGTATCCTTGAACACTAACGATATTAGGGTGTAATCAGAAGCATACGAATACATTCCATTACCTGATGAGACGTAATTTAGATGGATCTTGAACAACATTTGCACAGAAGATAATTATCTTGTACATTGCCTTAATCAATAGTGAAGATTAAGCACTGATGACGAGCATGATACAGGTACTTACGTATCACAGTTCATTGTAAGGCTACACGAGCTGCATATCACGCTGGATCGTGCCTTTGTTCGTGCCCGAGATCTAATAGCAAAAACAATGTTTACGTTCCTCTAAATGACTTTTAAATATATGTTAATGTTTTGGTCACAATGATTATACTTGTCTCATGTTCTCAACATTAACCTTTGAAGTCGTACAAGCAGCAAAGTGTAATTAACTAAACGTTCATACCTTTCTTACATCTATGTCCGACTCTGCACAAATTTGCATCGATCCTTTCATATTTTACCCCTTTCATGCAAGGAATTTAGAATAGGGATGTTCCTCCCTCCTGTATGTAGTAATATACAATTAATAGTAACAGGAACATTGTGACTTAAAAGGTTGATATACCAGACTCGTGCTAGAAAGGGTGTTTTTCGACTTATACTATTCGATCACCTCAAGCCAACTATTGTGGTCTTTCCTTGGGCAAGGCGATTTACAAAAGTTACCCTGGCATTAAATGCCCACTTGTGTTTCTCTACAGTAAATGATCAAAATCCATTGTTTCTCGACAGAAGAACAATAAACCAATATTTATTCTTTAGCTGCAGGAAAGTATCAAATCTGTGTTCATAACATTTAAATAAATTAGTCGTTTGAAGACACTGGATTGGAAAAGGACCTGAGTTTGTACATTAGGGGTACTTGCTGCCATTTATGGATGATTATATTTACAGTGATACGGTCCACCGCTGTCGAACACCGTTTAGTTGCATCTGTTGCGAAGAAGTAGTTGTGAGCAAGAAATGAGAACAGTTCCCTTTCAATAAGTAAAATTGACAGCTAGCTCATTTTTCAACAGGCTGAAGTACTGATACTGTGTATCGTATATAGGCATTCAAGTAAAATCATTATAGGACCGGTTGTGCTTGTATTGCAACTATAACAATTAGTATCAAAACAAAAATAATAGAACCATATATACTTTCCCACCCAAAGGCTGAAAATAGAATGTTGATATGACAGTTACTGAAACAATTCTTTGTATATTTTTCCTGTCTCTTAGTTGATTTGCAAGTATACATAACGTGTTTCTCTGAAGGAACGTATAAATTACCCCCAAATTCTAATCTTTTACACACATTTTTGACTGCTACAAAATATGTCTTTATTTGAAGCTTATTGTCTTAAGTTTGGTAAATTAAACCTTATTTTGTGATATGTACGAAGTTAATCCTGAGTATTAAATGCTATGCAAAACTCTTCAACGGAGCATAACATGTGAACAGTGTAACATTAAGTAGTTGTATTACATATATAGTTAGCGATGTGAAGATTAACATGAATCTTTTGTAAACTAAACGATATTTACTATAATGCCTATTACAAGGTG
>QKMX01135229.1:0-10109 GCA_003401595.1 Venustaconcha ellipsiformis
ATATATATATAAATAGTTAAATATTACAATGAAATAGAATAAGAAATATATTGTTAAACTGAAGCTTCTTAGACTTCTGACGTCGGTTGGGAACAAAATAAGGAAAAAATACATGTAGAGTATGTGAACATTGGTCTGAACTTTCCACGAAATTTGATTTTATATATTTTTTCCTTCTTATATCATTGCACTAAAATCAATTTTTATGTGACTTATATTTTCAAATGTATGCCATTCCATATGGTATAGTGGAGCCCGGCCACACCCCCTTCGTATAAATTAGATTTACTGACCATGTACAAATTCTGGATATTTTTACTGTCATGCAGCTAAACGTCCGTCCAACATGCCGAACACCGATGTCATTTAATATGAATTGATCTGAATTACTCATGCCTTTGTACCCATAGACATGTTTGGGAAATGTTTTCACACCGCATCATACAGTTACATTATCGTTTTCCCACAAAAGTTAAATAACAATTTGTACTGAAAACCAATTTATACGAATCCTTCAGTAATTTTGTTTCTTTCATGCCTCTGTCCATTATTAGTCTTTAACGAACACAAAACAGCATGTGCTATTCGAAGAAGCTAACTCTTGATTATTTCTCATGGTAACCTTATATCATCTCTTCATTAGTGAAGTTATTAGAAAAAAATTGGTACTTTATATTAATTGATTCCAAATGATGTTGAAATTTTAATTTGATTTATGAATGTTTCTTTGAAACACTATGAAAAAAATCAGTCAAATTATTTATATGGTGAGCGACGTTATAAATATTTCATCAAAACGGTAAGTTATTGAATATTTGTCGACAGTGGCCATGAAATGTACGACAAAGCGTACGACAAAGGTACATAGTTTGAATTTATAAACGAGACTAATAGACTTTAATACATTGGTAATTTTTGAGTTTCATTATAGAACGGGATTAATACATAACATGAAGAAAAGAATGGATAACATATCACGTGAGGATGATTACGTAGTTAATGTTTGACTAAACCACTACCAATATCTTGAAACTAGGACCATTAAAATACCAAGAACAATCGGAAATCGGAAATGTCAGCTGATATGCAAGCATGTTAATCTGCAATCGTATGTGTGCGCGTACGTGTGTGTATGTGAGAGAAAGAGAAAGAGAGCATAACATATAATTATATAACTCTGTTTTACATTTTTAAATGGTAATTAATTATCTCAGGTTTATAATTTTCATTATGATACAACACAAATCACAGTAGTTAAACGTATATAATTGGATTTATTTCAAGAATTACAAAATGAAAGTTTTTAAATTCAGTCGCTGTCTAGTTACCAGTAATTACTGATCTTCAACTCCATCGTAATTACCCATTTTATCTTTGTCAATAACTCTTCAAAACGTTCAGCAAAACAGTTTTCCACCGGATTAGGTGCTGTTTTGTCAGATTTTAAATTTTGAAAACCGCGTGTATGCTGTCCAAACAGATTCAGCACCAGACTGAAACGTGCGATTATTTCTCAGGTATGAAATTTATTTGAAATTTTATTGCAATTATTATTGAACATCTAGCGAAAATATGCAGCAAAACCCGTCTACCCAAGACACTCAAGAAATAGAACAAAAGGGAATGTACAGTATAAGACACTCAAACGGTAGGACAAATGAGGACAAGACACTCAATGGTAGGACATTGGGGGACGTACTATATAATATACTCAAGGGACAGGACAAAGGGGAACGTATTATGTAGCCACTGAAATGACTGGATAAATGGGGACTTGCTACAAAGACGATCAAGTGACAGGATAACTGGAGCGGACCGTAATATAAAGACACTCAATGGATAGGACAAGGGGTCCAACTATTGTTTCAAAGTTCATTTCAGTTAGGACAAGGGGTGCGTGTTATATAACTTTGGGGATAAGAAGTTGGATCCCCCCACCTGAGAAAAACAAACATGTCATGTTTTAGTCAATTACATGTGAATTTGGAGGTGTTAAGTATATGTATTCCTTTTCAATACTGCGAATCATCCTACGATTTTCAGGAGTGCACTTGTTTCCGCCTCAGTTTTGCGTAATTTTTAAAGTTCACTAAATATTTTCTCATTTTTTTTTTTTGATTAGGTGTTTTATTTTTGGGCTGGCCCTTTTGGGTAAAAATTTTGCCTGAGTGTTGGCATCCCACTCAAAGTTTCCTTGTTTATTATATCAACAGTGTGGACAATAAATTGTTGGTTTCCGTATCAACATGTTCTTTTTACCATTATGCCCTCTAATGTCAGCACGGTGTCTCTCACGGCATCAGCTATAGTGTAAGCTGCATCATCCCACTTTAGTTAACGGCTTTTAGATTGCAGCTTATACATCAATTAACATACACATAGCAAATCCATTTGCTATAAGGTAATCTCCGTTTAGGAGTTGGGTATCTGTGATTTTCTTTTGAGCTTTAGTATAGTTTTTCTTTTTATCTGAATATAATTAATGGGATTTTTCCAAATAGTACTATGGGTATAATATTGTTATTTTTTCATGAAATCAAAGCAAGATATTTTTCCAGCTGTTGACAGACGGAAATTAAACAACAGTGTCAGGCCTTTGCCCATGAACATTGAATTGTTGACCCCTAATAAAATTGTCGTATACTGAAGTGCCAATCGATGTATTTAAAAGAAATATCGCGTTATACCGCGGTAAAAAAAAATCATCGTGCTCAGCTCTCTTAGTGCAGAGAAAAGTTCCTGCCAAGAGATACACCATAACGGCTAACGGTTTTACTTGGGCAAAATTTGAACTCCCACTTTTCTGTACGCGAGTCAGATACGCTTACTACTGAGTCACCCAGCTCCCGGGAACTTGAATAATCTGCTGATGTTGGTAAAATTTTAAAATTTATCAAATACTATGTATAAAAAAAGTCATTAAAGAGGATTTTCTTTTTCGACTGAACTTCTATACTTCATCAGTCAATCATCATATCGACCCACATCTTTCTGCGTCGATATTACGGCGTCTGTCTTACTCAGGTCAATAGAAACCTAACAGACAGTAGAACTACGACAGTATTTAGAACTAGAACAATTTACGGCTCATTGGAAAACACATTCAGTACAATTAAAATATGACATCAAATAAATAGGATGTGCGATAGTGCTTAAGACTGGTCCTTTCCAATGAAATAGGTAACGCTTCAAACGATGAGAAAACGATCTTTGTATTATTTAACGAAGACAGACACCTTATTAAAATATAAAATATGGTGTTTATGAGAGCGCCTGGCAAGAAAAGCATTGAATATTCTAAATTTAGCCAAATGAAGCATTTTTGCCGACCCTGACTTACTTTTATACCCATGTTTAGCACCGCAACAAAGAACGTTAATTCAGAATAGTTTGTAAGATTTCAAACCATTCTCTACCATTATCAGCCATACCCATTTATAAGTATTTAACACGTTTGCGCAGGAAATGTATTGACGAAAATAAGAATAAAAGTTTCTTCCATTTCGGATGAAAATAGCCATTAATGGGACAAAATACACAAATTGAAACATTATAATCACTTTAGCAAATGTTCACGATGTATTAATGCAGTCGTTAATCGCACGCTGACACAGAATGGAGAAACAAATCCATGCAAATTAAATGTTAAGAAAATAATTTAAAAAATGTCAAACTTGTTTTAGTAGATATTAGAAAATATTTCACTCGTGACGTGAAAGCATCTTGTATTGTCACTCGTGGCAAATGTTTCTTCTTCACTATCAAAATATTGATAGGTTACCGTATTTGTATGTGAAAATATGAATAAGTTTTTCGGAAAATACTGCACGACCTTGCGCAGTGCAGTATTTTCAGAAGAAAAGGACTTCATATTCTGCCATACAAATGCAGTAGCATTTTGGTGTACTTGAAATTTAAATTTATAGTCATATTGTGAATGAATGCGAATTGATTTTACTTCTATGTTGATAAATATGTGCATAAATATAAGTATATTTATTACCATTCTTATTATCAGCTAAAGAAAACAAGCTTATTCTTTGTCACTTGCATTTCGCTGTTGAAGGGACGCCATCTATACCTATATCTTACAGTGTGTGTTCGGTTGCTAGCCTAACATTGTATTTAAATAGATACACTGGGAAAAATCGAAAAGCTGCTGTTATGTGACGCTCCATTTACCCAGCGGAAATAATACTTTTTCATCGTCTTGGATTATTGGCTCTGAGGCTTTTAGTTTCTGCCAAAACCTTCAGTTACATTTTTTTTTTAAAAACTCGAATCTAGTATGTCGACAGACTTATAAAACTGATAAATATGCCATAGCCCTGGACCTCAATATGTTTTTCTTTGCTGTATTTTCAGACCATAGAGAGCACTCGTCATAATCTTAACCATTCTATTTGCGAAAGGATAATGAAGATTCTAAAAAAAATGTTTAAATGATCAGAACGGTATTTTCAATTACTACGTCTCTCACATTTGTTGTTGGTATTGTGCATATCGAGTTCATTCGTTTGCTTCTTTGAAAATTTCATTTCTGACTCGGTGAACTCGTCCGTATCGTTAACTTTATCATCAATACTTACAAATGGAAGAAGCAGCAGCTTTCTTTCATTCACAACAAATTTAATCAACCAAAATGATAAAGCGTCTACTACACAAATGTACATGGTTTGTTTACAAATTTGTTCATAATACACTATACTATCTTTATGCACACTTGTCGTGGTGGTGCGTGCATGATCAATGTGTTCAGTATCGTAAAATACTACACAGTTCTGACAATGTAAAGTTAACGGAGACAAAATTAAGCATATAATAAAGATATTTATTATTGATGTAATCTATATAATATTGTTAATATAATTATTGAAGATTTTTTTTATTAAGAATTTTTTTTACTGAATCTTTGATTCATTGTGTTTCTGAATGTCGCTTTGTATCTTTTTAGTTTACTCGTGATCTATTTTGTGGCTTTGCTTTTGCTCTTGCTGTTTTTTTTAATCTATCTTGGTCATTTATAGTTTTATTGGTCTGAGTTTTGTTTCACAAGTGATATTATTTTGGCTTGTTTCTTCTGATATGGGATATTTGGTCCTTTCCATAGCACTAGGATGAGATCTTAGATGATAAATCATCGTGTATATTTCTGCTGGTATCGGCCATTCTGCTAATGTTGTAAACCTATGCAATATTTTTTGTGGGTCTGAGTGTACTAGTGGTGTTGTCATCCTCCCCCAGTGTAACATTTCCCGTTTCTTTTTCTTTTGTTTTTTTTTTTTTCTCGTCGGAGTGTCTATCTTTCTATTTTCTACGTCTTCGTCAAAAACTGTGTCATTCTCCGTATGAAGACCAGTCTCGTTGGTATTTGCTGCTTCTTCAAAACCTAGTGCACACTTTGTGTCGTCTTTCGGTTATATTTTGACTCTTTGTTTATGAGTTTCTTTATTATAATTCCTTTTATTGTACACTCTTTTGCAGTTAACTTTACATTATCAGAATCGTGCATTATTCTAAGATACTGAACTCCTTGATATTACATGCAAGTACATGACACGTGTTCCTAAAAATAGTATAGTGTTTTAGGAACAATATCGTAAACAAACTATGGACACTAATGTAGCAGACAATTTAGGTTTTGGTTTCTCAGAGCCAATAAACCAAGATGACGAAGAATTTTAAACTCCTCTGGCTGAATGGACTGTCAGACATCATCAGCTTTGCAAATTTCCTCCTTAATTTTGTTGATACAATGTTTCGGATTAGGCTAGAAATAGACGCCATACAGGTCATTACATAGTTGGGGTCACTACAAAGGGCATGTAAGTAACCAGACTTAAACATATCCTCTTTAGCTGGTAATAAGAATGGCAAAAATGTACTTACATTTTTGCATTTTGAATTTCCTCAAAATGTACTTTCTTAGATCTGCAAATTTGAATTACATGAGCTATGTCATGGGTTTTAAAACTTGATTATACATTTCGATATCTTATTGTAATTTTCGACTACATTTCCAACTGCAATAGCATTCGCCTTACTGTGCTCAAAATGAAATGATCGTGATATTCCATAGCGTCTTTTTAATAATTATAGTTGAAAGAGTTCATATTTTCCCCCACATTATGATTCCAAATATTAAATGACATAAGAGAAACACACATGGTAGCTGAGTCTAGACCCGTCCCTCCCTGCTCAAATCATAATCAAATGTACCTTGTATTGAACTGACACACCTAATAAATCCAGTCTATAATCAGCGGAATTGAGTAGAATCTATAAAAATACCAAACTCAACTAATTCCAGATCAACTTTAAAAAGCTGTTACCATGCGCATTCATTCACGATATGACTCTAAATTTCAATTTAAAGTAGACCAAAATGACAATTCTTTTTGAAACTGATGTCGAGCGCATGACTAAGTTCAAAGGTCACGTGGAGGTGCTATGAGCGCATTCATATTGTTATCGTGTATTGATTAATATACGGTTGTGCATTTATTTTGGAATACAGAATAAATTCAATTACTTTGTTTCTTGTAGTGTATTTTTTTATAAATCAACCTTAGATAATAAAAAAAAGAATATAAAAACATAATAAAGACGTTACTGCATTTGTATTGGAAAATATGATCTAGTTTTCTCGGATGAAATTCTTTATTCCCATAGGTCGTCCATCCGAAAAAATACTAGTTCATTTTTTCCCATTTGCAAGATCTTTCTGCACAAAATCTGAACGTCTTAGAGCAAATACTGATTCAAGTAAAAATAAAAACCACCCATAAATATATCACTTATTTAGAAATGAAGTTTCTTCCTAACTGTTACAGAAACGAGGAAAATTAATGGAGTGGAATCGCTAAATAACGCCAGCTACACCCCAAAGGAGCAGCCGACTGATGGAATTGCAATATTCGACAATGTAACACCATGGGCTTGAATTTGTTCCAATAGCAAATAAATATCGATATGTATATCACCGCTTTAATAATCAAGAAGTTTCGAGACTGACCAACACTGAATGAATATAATTTAGTTTGCATTTGCTTTTTAATGACCGTAAAGCAGATTCAAGTCGTTTTTATTGCTTTGTAATGTCCGTGAAGCACATGTCTAATTGTTTTTATTGTTTTGTAATGGTAGTAAAGCATATATTTAACTGGTTGGACTACTTTGCAATGGCCGTTATGCACATGTTTAATTGTCTGATTGCTTTGTAATACCGAACAATTTTGCATTTAACAGTACCACATTCTGATTAAAATCAGACTTCCGAACATCGACCTTGTGTCGTGCGGTAGCGTCAAACGAGAGTAGAGTTGAAAGATCTGGTTTTAGCATAGTTGATTGTGTCAGTTCTGTTTATCTTTACCCAGTACATAAAATGGATGCCTGTTTGGTCCAGATAAAAAAAAGTAAGTGTACAAAATTGATTTTAAACAATGATCTTTATTCGTATTATCTGATTTTGATTATGTAGTTCAACTGTTTCTCTATCATGAAATGTTATAGGATGTAACGTTGATCAAAGTTAAGCGATTATCGATTTATAATACTGCAAAGAGCACACTGCCAACATGCATATAGATGTCTATGTTTAACACAATCAAAATATCTGTATCATTTATATCGCTCAATCAGACGCTGCACTATAACTGACACCGAAGCATGAGATGAATTAATTTGTTAAAAACAATAGGCAAATTAAATTGAAAATTAAATCAGAGAACTCTTCTTTAACTTCTTCCGAACGATGGTGATGCAAAGATTTTGTCGCTTGCTGTGTTTCCGGGGCATCCGTTTGGTGAATCGTCGACTTCACCAAAAAAAAAAGCACACTGTAAATTTTAATAGAAATACGCTGGCTGCTACAAGTCATTACGTAATTTTAGCTAAGCTCGACGAAACTCGTGGTCGATGATCTATGCTTTTTCATTATATAAAATGCAAACTGTGATATTACTAAAATAATTATCACCAAACTTTTACAATAAACTAAAATACAAGTAGATTTTGGATTGATGGTGGTAAAAAGTAGATATCATATATTAAATGCTTGACCTAAGAGATATATGGAGTAGTTTATAAATAGCGGATGCTGGGCCAGTTCTATTTTTCTGTTTTTGTTTATTTGTTTTGTTGTTTGTTTATTTTTTTACATCCCATATAATACCGGAATGCAAGACGCGGTTTTTTTTAAATCACTTGTTTACTCATAAAAATAGAAATCACTAGGTCACACATAATATCTCTCGCATATGAATACGACGTAGATGAAAATATTAGCAATCAGTATTTAAAAAAACAACTACAGGGCAGTTGTTTATAAATAAACAGAGTAGGTAAATCTTTAAAAATTAAATTACTAAGATCGTTTCTTGCGTGGTTACGACCACGGACAATAACTTGAAAAAAAGCCCAATTGAATAACTGATAACTTAAAATTTTATGTGATTCTATTCTTAAATTTTTCTTCCACCAATTTTATTCTACTAGCACAGTTGTAAAATTTACAAATTAGCACAATCGTCTACCGCACACAAAAAAAATGATATAGCATACAAATTTATCTCCATATGTGTCTCCGTCTTACTTTATGTAGACAGACTAATCACAAATAACACAAACATTAAGTAAGTAACACTAGAACCTTTCTTTTTTCGTGATAAATTATGTGACCTATTTATTACATCAAACAATTTCCTGAGCGTAATACGAATTAATGACTGTAATTAATGAAAAATTCCATAGAACTCTCAAACTCATTGACTTCTATTAAGATTGTACAGATTATCTTCAGACAGGGTTTGACTACGTACAATAAATGAAAAACATATGCACTATATCAGAACCTTAATATCGTGATATCGAGGTCTGCTCTGATAGGGTTTAAAACAGATGTGCCAATAATTAAGAAAATGGTTTATTTGTATTCTACGATTAGCACACATGAGCGGGACACGTTCCTATAACACGACGAAATAAACACAAAGAAAAAATGTCATAATAGGGTAAACATGTCAGAGGCGGCGTGACATTCTCTTTTTTATGCAACATACACGGCACAAAGTATGAAACGGATCCGTTGGAAGAAATGTGGCCTTTCTCTGGGGGTTTTAAGTGGAACAATTTAGATTTAACTGCTACAACAGCAGAATATTGCAAAGATTAAAATAAATTAGTTGTACATTTCTAAAAATATTTGTTTTTTTTTAAAATTTGAATCGAACAAATTACTATTGAAATAAATTAATGCGAGGACTTTTATAAACGATCAAATGATTTCAAAATAGATGAGAAAAGAGTCGAAATCACGTTTACTATGTTTTGGACTTTAAACCAGTTAAGATGCATGAATAAGCAAAATTTAAATAGAATTAGCACAAAGAAAACTTAAGAGATCAATGCACAAGAAGTGTACGCGATCATAGATTTTAAGATGGCAGCAGTCACGATTTGTATGAATGTTTCTGACATTAAACATAATTTTAGGACGTTCATTCTAAAAATTTGGCAGTTTGGTTATGTAAAAGTAAAGCAATAGCTATCGATCAGACATACAAAACGACGTACCAATGAAGAAGACATTTAAGTACAGAAATTGTTATTATTCAACAAGAACGTGACCTATGAACAAAATGAACAGGTGTGAAAGAAATAATATCATTTCATATTAAACATTTTACAACTTTGGACAGGAACTTAAAATAATATACAACGTGGATGTTTCACATGATTGAATGTTTACATTAGCACTTAGATAGGTACTATCCACTTTGATGAAGACCATACAGATTTGCATCAATGACTGTAAAGAATACCAATAATAAATCATTTTGCAATGCAATGGAATCGATTTTATGAAATCCCCTCCCACAAGAATTAAAAAAATAAAATAAGTAAAACAAAAGAAATAGAAAAAGAAAAAAAAAACCCAAATAATTATCGTTTAAAATACAGTTTGAATGGATCCAGTAATTGGTTTAAAAAAAATGTTTTGTGAAAATAGTGCACACAGCAAATGAAAATGAATGTAATATATCTCTAAATATGAATGCGATATTGCCAGGGAGAAACAGTGGTATGGAGAAAAACTATATTAAACC
>QKMX01135323.1:0-10930 GCA_003401595.1 Venustaconcha ellipsiformis
AGATGTAAACCCCACCAAAGCCATTTTCAGTTAGTTTACAGTTTTGCATCTAGCATAGTACAGATGACCTCCATGATCTATGTATATCTTGCATGCAATGCTGTGGACAGCTTCTACATGGACTTCAACAACAGTGATAAGGCTGACTGGAATTGGCTACATGCTCTAAAGCTTTACTTAAGACTGTAGAGTCCTTGCTAGCTCCCAATAACAGCACCACCTCTGTCAGTATATTTGCCTTGCAAAAGTCCCTGCATCAGTATAATGCTTTATGTGGACTGACCAGGATCAACCTACACAACCAGATGCTTACCATTGACCTATATGTCCATGAATTTCCTTCTCTTTAAATATGTTAGAGGCTAAATAGCCACACTTACCTTTTCAGCTTGCAATAATTATAGTCCACAGTGCATTGTACAGTTACAACTTGTCAACACATGCTGACTGATTTATCATGAACAGTTTGATAATAGACTGAGGGATCTTATCTAAGACATTGTAAGGGCAGCACCAGCAGCTACCAGAGCACTGGTTAGAGCAGCCACCAGGGGCATTGCTTCATGTTCCATTAATGCTACTGAGAAGGCTATTGTAAGTGCAAAAAAACACTGTCATCAACCCTTGGTGCCATCAGCAGCAAAAAGACTGTGGATATGTTAAATGATCACCTCAGCACGTTGGCCAGGACTATTCTGTCTGAAACACCACAGTCCCACAATATTGAATTAACCCATACAGTGTTGCATTACCTCTGGAATAAGTTTTGTATTTTTGCAAAGCGGTGGAACATAACCCCCATTGACTACTACTAACCTACTCCACACTACCAATTAAAAAAGACCAGTGAGCTTGTTTGTTGCCACCTGTTCATCACAAAGTACAAGGTAATTGAGTGCAGCACATGGCTTGACACAACATTATCTCTTGATCAATGTTATCTGGAGACAAAACTCGTTTTTTGGTATTGTGTAAATTCATCATCCTGAAAAACAGTACCAGTGGATATATTTTGTCTCTTGAAGTATTTCAGGTACAGGCATCTCACATGGTATTGCCATTTCAGTGGAAACAATAAATGTACTTGACCTCACCAACTACATGTACAAGACTGACCTTGCAGCTTTTAGTGACTGTGCTATTAATGCAGACCCAAATGTCCTGGTTATGTTCAGTGATGCTGCCAGAAACCTTAAAAACATGTGGTGGACATCTCTACTTTCCTTATCCAACCAGCCAGTTTAGCAGCATGAAAAAACTCATGTTTGATTTCCCACTGCTTGCTCTGACCAAAACCAGCTTATTTGTCCTTGGCACCTTATCTTTAAGAGGGGCAGGCCAGTTGAGTTATAGAACAGCAATACAATCAGGCATGTAAAAAGATGTTTACACATGTGCAGCTTTTTGAGATATCATAATCATGTACTTAACAATCCGTGTTGCCATTTCAGTCAGGGAAACTACTGCATCAAATACATCTGTTTACTATTGCTGGGATTCCTTTGATGTTTTGTACAAAAGCTTGACAACTAGCTTTGAATATGTGTTTGCTATTGGAGACACTATCCATTGTGAGGGCTTCAGTATCTATGCACAAACATCAGGATTCACAGCTCCTCTAACCATCTTTGGCATCCACAATTAAAACTTGCATTATATAAAGTTATGGGGGAGGAACCAGACATAAACAAAGAACAAGAATCATTCAAACATACAGCCTGCCAATCCTGAGATAACAAGAAAGTCACTATATTTGTACAACCCACCAAGCATGCGGTGACAGCAGCAAGGAGTACAAACAACTGTGCAGTCAGATCGGGGTGGAACAAGTAATCAAAGCAGATAAACATAAAACACTGGTGTCACCCAGAACACACTGAGCCAACCCGCAAGCAGCAAGGGGTAGTAGCTCTATTGCAGTCAGAACAACAGCAGAAAGTACTGCCACCATGTCATTTCAGGCACAATTGTTGCTAAAATGACAACATGGTATTTAGTCAAATATCTTTGGCTATAACCATTCCTTGTGCATATTTAGGGAGTCCCTCTATTACTTGTGTCACCAAGAGGAAAAAAGTTATCTTTAAAAAAACAGAGGGCATGGTATTTTTTACTTCTGGACAGCATGTTGAAGATTGTTATTTCCTTATCTAATGATATCAGACATCACTGTCATCTTACAGGTACACCACAGTGATATGTTTGAGGTGCATTTTTGCAGGGGTGTTAAGGCACACCCCCTCAATCAATTAAATTTTCATAATGCATTGCTTATATCACTATACCCCCAAAAAAACATCCTTATAGGCTGATGTTGAAGAGTTGTGAAATCTGTACAAAAAGTATAAAATACATTAAATGCTGTGGACAACAGACTGATGGCTGTTGTATCTGAGCACCAATTTGGCAGGGATTGGAATATTATCAGCAGCCATTACTACATCCACTGCAATTGCCCTTGAGATCCCAGATTTGAGCTGTTGTCTGATTTATTTTGCTGAAAATTTTATTTCCTGGCAAGCCAGTGGCACATGCAGTTTTTTTGTGTTATGAAAAATGTGTTTTGATGGGCAGCTAGTGTTTCCACTAACTTTTTGCAAATCATGGTTTTTGAGGACACTAAACTAATGCATTGTGCTCTTAAATGGTCATACTATGGCCTCCCATAAGGAAGAACTAGATCAGTTAATCTCAAATTTATGCTGAGATCAAGCAGCATAATTACAAACAGTTGAGGATGATTATAGCAGCTGAACTTGCCAAGCAAAGAATCATGCTAGAAGCAGTTCTAACCAGGCCCTAGATCCTCAAAACTTACTCTATAGCTGGTACCAATTGTGCTGGTGATATAGTACACACTGTCAGCAGTGACATGATCATCAGGAGTATCCAGGTAGACTGGAGAAAAGTAAATAATTAATTGCTGGTGCAGAACCATGTGGGCCACTTTTGAACCAATTTGTCCATGAGTTTGATGGCAGAGACAGCAGCACTGAGGTGCAGTATGTCAAGGACATACTTGCAGCTGATGACTCTAGCCAAGCAAAACACATACAATAATAAGCTTCTATTTGAAGGTATGGGAGTTTGGAAAAGGTATTTACAGATGCCAAAAAGACAGTACTTGATCATTTTAGCCTCTGGGAAAATTAGAGGGTGATGGTATAAAGATTTTAATCCATCTAATCCCAGTAAATTCACCTTCAGAAATAAATGTGTTTAGACTATAGTAAATAGGTAAAATTTACTTGATATAAAGGTTGGTAGTTGGTTTACCTTTTTAGGGGTGTGGTGTGTTCTTACAATATATGCCTGCTTAGTGCAATGGTCAACTGTTAATTTATGTGACCCACTTGTTTTCTTTAAGGTTTGATAAATTGAAGAAGGAGAAAGAGAAGTCTGATTTCAGGAGCACTTTGAAATCTCATAAAGATGAAGAAGACGAGGCTAGAGAGGTAAAATGGGAGTAGAAGAATGATCATTGTTTATGATGTATCCAATTTTGTATCATGAAGAAAATGGCTTTATATAGTAAAAAGTTGAAATTACAAACAAGACACATTAAGTTCTAAGATGCTATGTATCTTATTTTGCCAATGAACTCTGCTTCATAAATGTAAGTTACATTGTACTACGTGAAAGGTGAAGGATATGACTATAACAGACCTCAAAACTAAATGTGAAATTAGTATTGAAAAATGAACCAGATTTATAGGTTGTGGAGTAAAAAAAAACCAATATAATTCAAAACTATATCAATTGATAAAACAGTATGGTTGCCAAGTGAAATGTTCGCTAATGTCATTATGAGAAAGATTATGTTGAAATGATTGGTATGGTTCATTGAAACAAATTCTTGGCAAGACATTAACTGTTGAAAATTGTACTTGAGTTCATGTATACTTAATTCATTGGCCATTTCTTTCAGCAAGGGAAACATTGTAGAAGTTAATCTGGAATATAACTAATTAAAACCCTCTTTTAAAAGACATTTTCTGCAGTTATATCATAGCAATACATTATCAGAGAAATAATAGGATAATCATACTACCATCATCTGCTTTATTTGAATGCATTTATGTGTCAAGTAGAATCCATCTGTAATCAGTGGGTTGGATAACATCTGCATTTCTGGTCACTTCTTTTGTCCATCCATACGGTCAATATCATTTCATTGTGATTTTCTTCAAAGGAACTGGACCAAAAAATGATAAATTCTTTTGCTGCAAGTAAGTAATACATGTAAATAAATTTGGTTTTTGCACCAAACTGAGAAAATGTGTTCACATCTCTTTCCAATGGTGGAATTGTCTTGTTACTATGCTGGTTTACTTTCATTTCTTTGCATTTATGTCACGGTTGACATTAACAATTGAAATATCCATTTTCTTACCCTTATATATAGATAGATGGTCAGAGATTTTTGCACTACTTGCACATATTTTTGGAATTCTGTTTTTTCAAATTTATAGATCTTTGCTTTGTATACCCCACCAACAAAAGTTGCAGGATATATTTTATTGGTGTCTTGGCCACTGTTGCTAAAAATATATTTTGCTGCAATTTTTCATTCCAAGATGATCACCTAAGTTCTAGGTAATAGAAATAAACAAAAATTTAATGAGTTTCTTCACCTTTTCCTTAGAAAGAACACCATTGATTGGGGGTAGGGGCAGTAGCTGAAAGGTCAAGGCTCTTGTCTCTAAAATAAGATTTGGCCAGTGCATTTCATTGCCAGACAATCACTTAAGTACTAAATAACAAATTTGTACATAACTTTTTAATGGGGTCTGCTTCAGCCCAAGAAAGATTGATGGTGGGGGGATTATCTGCAAGGTCATGGTTGCTATTTCTAAAAATATATTTGGCCTGTACATTTCATTGCCAGACAATCACACAAGTACTACACAATAGATTTGTACATAACTTATGAGTGTCTGCCTCAGCCCAAGAAAGATTGATATGGGTTGCTGTTACAAAAAAAATATATTTGGCTTGTGCTTTTCTTTGCCAGACAATTGCTTAAGTACTACATAACGAATTTGTACATCAGTTTTAAACATGTCTGCTTAAGCCCAAGAATGAATAATGGGGAGGAAGGGTTATCTGCAAGGTCAAGGCTACTGTTACTAAAGTTAGCTTTGGCCTCTGCATTTCATTCCAGACCAGAACTTTAATTTCTCTTCAGGTAGTATCAGCAAAATTTGGTACAGGTATTATAATCATTTTTCCTAAGAAAGAATTGGGTGGGTCTTTTTTTATTTGGGAGGTAGTGGATTGTAGTTTAAATTCTATGAAGTTGGAACTTTACATTAAAGTGATGATGGAACAATGTCTGTACATGTATTCTCATGCGTACTCCTACACTTCAAAAAATACATTCAGACATCTAAGCTTTTGTTGGTGGTATATTATGCAGTATTATTCTTTATCAATGATTGTGCAACATATGGGGACTTCTATTATACAATCACAAATCTTAGGGCAACACTGGTTGCTGCATAATGCTGACTGTTTCTCAGCTATATGCAATATTAGGTTGGTAGCACAGATCAAGTGTTTCTTACATTTGTCGGTGTTTATTTTCACTGCTACAAACAAAACAATATGCAGAGTAAAAAAATAAGTGAATTGGTGCAGCAACTGAACTGTGGTGCATACCTTCTAGCTTTGCAGGAGTTTGTTTCTGTACTTTGGGTATGGGAGATTTCATGGAAAAGGTTTTGGTCAATTAATTTTGGAACATCAAGAAAAATTGGAAATTGTTTACTGCATGCATTCATTTACATAATTTAAGAGTATTATTTTTATTTATGGTCAGTTTATCGGCCATTTTTTGTGCATGAGGATGAGTTTATAGAATTTATAGTTTCAATAAATAATGTTACACTTTAAGATACTTTTCATTCAGCATTGATCATTATATCCTAATTACTGCACTTTACAAGTGTTTTATTTTAAATAAGTGAATTTTTATTTTTTTCTAGTAAAACAACTTGTGGCCTTTAAGATTTTCAAAATGAAGTGAATCAGAATATTAGGAAATATGCATCTTTAATGAATTGACCATCACTAATTCTTGTTTGAGCTGGCACTGTTGGTCAGTGGAATGTGTTAGCCATCTCCCAGAGTGGTTAGATTTATGCCATTAAATTTACTGTATCCTTACTCTTACATGCCAGCACAGTATATGAACTTGTTGTACCAAGAAGGTACAAAGCAAGTTAGATGGGCACTGTGCAATTTATCATTGTACTATACAATTTAATTATGGTGATGAACATTTGATACAGAAATTAGGTATCTAATATGCTGGTAAGTTGATTGCATCATGGTTAATCTACAATCATTCCACCTAGTGTGAACTGGAAAGATGCTTAATGGGACATATTTTCATTTTTGGGAGATTTTTTTTCATCAAATAAAAAAGTTACCAATTACATTCCATAAACAATTGGAAACTGTGTGCCTGAGATGTCTTTTTTCCATAGATGTTTCTGTCTGCAATTTTTTTACTAATGTTAAATTCTGCATTTTTTTCTATTTAAGTAAACAACAAAAAGATGAACAGACAGAACTTTATGAAAATAAAACAACTCTAGGGTACTGGGTAGTGGAAATAAAACAACTCAGGGTCACAGAGTAGTGGAAATAAAACAACCTGAATCAGCATCCAAATATTAGAGAAAGTTTTGAAACAGATTTATTTTTACTATTGAAATGTTGCTTGTGAAAATTTAAGACAATGATTCAGTGTCTTTAAAGCCCTTTTTATCACTCATTTGGAAAATGAATACTTGATCCAAAGTGAACACGATTTGGACCTAAACAGTAATTGCCAACCTGCAGACTCTGGATTTGATTTCTCTGAGTGGCACATGCATTCCTTAGTGACTACCCATTCATTTGTATCTTTTCTTTGGCAAATCCATCAGTTTAAAGATTACCTGACATGCTCTTATCTTACTTCAAATAAGTTGTCAGAACAAATACCATTAATATATTAAAATACTGAAAACTGGTGAGGGCTGTTTCAGTAAAATATACTCGAGACCCAAGGAAGGCAGTTTACTTATGGAATAGTCTTACATAGTTGCTGTTTAGAATTGTATGTCATATTCATATGAATTCTTCAAGTTATCAGAGTACCTTAGCATATGTTGTTAAAAAAGTGCCTTACATGGGAACCATGTAAGTATTATATGCAACATCCCAGATTTGTAGTGCTAATTTACACAAGATCAGATGGAAAAACTCCAAAGACAGTTTATAGATTATTTTACTATTGTAAAGAGACAGCTCTAAATTAATCTTTGTAATAGTCAGAATTTTCTTTTTTTTTTTTTTTTTTATATGTGACTAGAGAATTTATTTTAATATTTTAAAATTTATTTGAGGAATTATTTCAATGATCTCATGTTCAAATCATTTTCTAATACTGTGTTAAAGCATCAGTCATACAGTATCTAAGGGAGGTAATTATTTTAGCATCTAATTATTTACCAAAATTATAGTTGTAACACTTAACATAAAACTGACTTGAATTGCTGCTTTTGCAGGGTAAAAGTGAGTGAACCCTATGCTATAGGTATAGGAGATTGAAATTCCATACAAGCCAGAGGTAAAAAGAATTACATCTGGCATTATCATGCACCAGGGTTTCAAAGTCTAATAAAAAAGTGCATATTGTCTTTTTCAGGCCGCAGCAGAATAGGAAGAATGATTCAGAGATTTATTGTTTTGGAAAAAATGTAAGTTAATGAATAGCACACAGACATATGCACACACTCTACAGTCATTTTTCTTAATGTTTGGTTCTTTTTCCAAGGGAAATTGAAATAAATATTCAAGAAATATTTTGAAGAATTCTTTAATCATACATAGCACAATCAATTTAAATCAAAAAAAGTAAAGTTGTGTCCCCAAAGCTTGAAAAATATGATAACTAGATGCCTGGTTTCCCGCTTCGTCTACATCAGTCCTCGTGTATATTCGAAGTGAGTTACCTGTTGAGCTTGTTAGAAATGTTCTATCTAATATGTGTGAAAGAAATCCTTAAGTGTGCTGACAAAATGCAGCGTTTTTATTTTGACGTTCTTGAAAAACTGGTAAATTATTAATATTTACCGTTTTGGGGGGGCTTCGTTTTTATAATTGTCTTGCAAGCTGTAAAATGTGTTCAAGGTGAAGCATGTGACCAATTCTGTTCTCTCTATTTCATTGGTTTTCTGTAATTAACACTTTCTTGTCCTGTGTGGAGTCCCTTGCTTTTGGTGACTGCAATGTATCACTGGTTATATAGGTTGGTACCAATATGATTTGACAATGAAGCTTAGCTAGGGAACTAGTAGCTTAAATTTTTTTCCAATACAATGTGTTTTCACCCTAAATGAACTGTGATAATTACATTTTATTGTAATAAATTTAGTTCAGAGAGTTGATAGATGCTAATTCTATGGATATACAAGGTGTTTTCTGGAACTGTGACACTCTTCACAGAACTATAATATGAAATATATACATAATGTGCTGCAGCTGTTTTTCTGATGTTAAAAAGAAAATACCAAATTCCTCTCCAGCTTCATTTCTTTTTTCAACCATGATGAGCAAACATGCCAGTTTATGAAACATTCAGAAGATGAATCAAGTACTGGATTATATCAGGACCTGGACAAAACATTGATTTTAATGAAATCAGATCAAATCAAGTCAGTAGTATAGTAGGGAACATACAATTTCATTTCAAAAGTACACTATTATGAGAAACAAATGCAAAGAGAAAATTACACATTTAAAGCATTTATATATATATTTTTTAAAAGTAAAGCAGTTTTAAAATGGTGTCAGAATAATAGTAACAAAAATATGGCCTGTTGAACAAGTCGGTTTGAGTTGGAGCAAGTAATGCTTTTTTAACGCCACTTCTCCAAGAAATTTAGAAAATGCCAGAAGATAGAATAGGTTTGTTCCCATCCAGGAAAGACCCATTAATTTTGCAAATATAAATCAGATTCAGGAAAAATGAAGGAATTTTAGGCTGCTGTTTAATGACCACAAAGATATGTTTAATTTATTGAATTGTTAAGGGGATTTTTGGAGGTTGTGGAACTCGAGTCATTTTAGATATAGTTGCTGTATAGCTCATTTGGGTGCTTACCCTAAACACATTTGTGTAGTAAATACAAATGCTCAGGCAATTGGATTGGTTAAATAGTCTAATTACACTATAGTCCATTCTAGATCAGTATCTCTTCTGTTACAGAAGATTAGATCAATCTAGCATCACACTGTACCAACTTGTCTGCACTGAGTGAACTCAACAAATGATAGAGAAGTTTAATAAAGCTTATGTTCTCCACTTCATTTTTCATATGTGAATTTAATGAAAATATTTTTTGATCAGTCATTGCTTAATTTTCTGGTACTTCGCACTGGCATACATATGATTCTACCAATGGTAAGACAAAAAATACAGTTTTATAGTTGAAATATACTGCTTTATAAATAAGACAATTTTTTTAAAAAAAATAAGAAACCAACAAGAACCAGTCTGATGTGGATGAGAAATGTGATAGCACAATGACCAGTGCATTGTGTGACTGAGTAATTGGATTAACGTGTGTAGATCAGGCAGTTAATTTATTACCTTATTATTGTAATCTGGAGAGATTAAAGTTGAATGTGGGATGTTTTTGAGGTGTTATAAGTCCTAGAGGAATCAAAGGTGATCCATGATGGCTTTTGAGTCTTTGAATAAAAATTAATAGACCTGGTGATTTTGAGATAAAAAAGAAAGATTGTCCCAAAAACTCTAGTAATTAGATTTTTTGAATTGTTCAACTGTTTTGCATTGTTGAAGATATTTTTTGAGGAATATTGAAGGGTGGCTCACATAATGTTTGGTTCATTTCAAGTAAAACTGCAGAAACATGTACTTTCTTCAAGTGCTAAAAAGCACCAGCTAAGAAATATGAGGCTCAAGGATGCATCTCAAATCCAACTGAATAACTTCCTCCTCGAGGTGAATTTGACTTGGAAGAGTATTGGAGAGCAGTCAGCAGGCTTAAAAACCCAGCCACATGAAAACCGAAGTTCAAACTTCTTTGCAGGTTGTCATTCCCACAATCTAATGCTAATACAGAGAGGACATTTTCCATTCTTCACAAGATACAAAGTGATTCTGTATAAATATGGAACAGGAAACTATTGAGAGCCTCTAAAGCTTAAAAATCACAAACGGTGCCATCAATGGTCACCAGTCAGTAATATTGTGAAGAAAAGTAATAATGCTTGTGGATTTTATAACAAAATCTATAAATTGTGAGATGTACAAATATTTTTTTCTTTTTCATTTAATGGACAGTAGAATGACTCATTAATTATCTTAGCATTTTACTCCAAAATCAGGTTACTGTTAGAAATTAGATATGTTTGAGGCAGTTCCATATATAGACATAGGATCCAATTGGTATCCTGTTGATGAAGAAGTCTGGAGTACTAATATATGTACTATAGTTGGATTACATTTGTAAGTAGATGTTATGGGCCTGACTAAACATATGCTGGAAAACCACTCACCAATTCAACCTGTGTAAAAATTAGCTTTGCCAAGTAAAACTTTATGACTCATTCCCTAGGCCAAGTAGATGCAGATTCACACCTTGAGAATGTCTCTATGCATTATCTGCCTATAACAAGCTCCGAACTGCAGAGTTGATCAACATCTAGTAAACATCGGTGATTGATGACTTTTGTCTATTTTTCAGTCAAGAACATATAACAAAGGAAACCTACTTTTTACACTAACACCCATTGTGAAATTAGTACTATAATGGTTTTAGATCTTGAATGTTACACTCGTAGTAAACCTTTATAGTATTAAGCTTCCATCAGCATACATGCCAACCATTACGCTTTTGGCATAATCATT
>QKMX01135337.1:0-10380 GCA_003401595.1 Venustaconcha ellipsiformis
AGTTTGTTCAAACAAATTTGTGTTAGCGACAATTTATCATCAAATTGAATAGATTTTACCCACAATTTATGCCAGAAGTTGCCTTGCTTATGTATGTTGGATGTTACCGTGCGAACACATGTAGTTTGTTACTTGGAATACATTAAGAATATACGTTAAGCATGTTGTCCATCTTGAGTAGAAATAATGACCTTCTATCGAAATTAATAATTCCCCAACATCCGGATCTTCAGTAAGATGCCACTGTATATTTTCAGCCAACTTTAGATGCAAGTCATTGGGGCGCGTAGAAACTATACTTTAGGTTCAAGTCATTGGGGCGCATAGAAAGTATATCTTTGGTAGTTTTCTTCAACTTGTGAGCATTGTTATATCCATAAAAATATTGTATACCTTTGTGTTGATATAAAGCAATTTTATATAATAATACTACTTTTATATCAAATTGTGATCCGCCTATACAAAAGAGCTGCAGACAAACATGTAATGGAAAACAAATTGAGCAAATACGGGGTGTGTATATTAGATGTATATTTATACTTTAAAACAAACAACAGATTAAAAAATAATTTCAAGGGACGGGAAGTAGCAATGGAAACATGATCAATTTCCTGTATATTAACTCCATCTGTGAAAATATATGACTTGACTTGTAGTGAGATTAGTGAACGTTTATCCAATTAAATAACAAGTGCTTGCATTGAGAGGTGGAACATTACAAGACGATTTTAAACTGTAGTTTACATCATTTTTATCCAAGGTTCATAAGATTCATAGGTGTTTTTTAAGATATGACTAAACATTATAGACTAAAATGTATATCCTATTTCAAACAAAATGAAAACAAGTAAATCATCTGACATTGAAAAAAAGCTAATTTACTGATACAACAGCACACACCACAGATCAATAAGAATGGCTCCTATAGAACCAAACAAGAAAGAAAATAAATAAAAAAAAGACTGTGCATTATATTATTTGGTTACCTGGCAAGTGATATACTTCGAACGCTTAAATTCAAAATTACTAAACACTGAAAATTTCAGAATACAAAACGACTTCTTGAAAGGTCTACTGTACTAACTTTAACGAGGAAATCCGTTTTAAGACACGCAATTAAGTGTAGGCGATCCACCTGGTAGCCTGGGATATTGAGGGAAAAGATGACATGTTTCATGAACAAGAATAATCTATATGCAACAAATAAGATGCATATAAAGTTGAAATGATATGGAATACCAAAGGAATGAATGGTGAAAAGGAGATACCAGTGGAATTAAAAGTATTTGTTGCATCGCTTAACCATTGGAAACAGGTGAATAAATGTTAAGCCATCAAATAAATGACACATCTTTTTCGGAAATGACCGAAAACGTATACAGATGGGAGTATCAAAACTCCTGATAATCTTGTCAGTGTACAGAATGAGGTCGAGATATTAAATGGTCAGTTTAGAGAATCTCATGTATACACCCTCACACTGCGGGTTCAAAAAGGTGTTGATAGACCCAATGCATTGGTCCACTGCACATCATAAAGAGGTAACTAATAAAATCAATCAGTTTGTCGTGGGATACATCCTTTAATATGTCGCACAAGAAAAGGTATTTGAGTTTGTCAGAGTCCAAGAAATACAGGAAAACCTGGCTTTGCATTTTAAGAAATTTAGATTTGTGTATTTTATATTTGCTTTGTATTACCTCAGTGGAGTTTTAATTTAATATGACACGATTAAATGATTGTTTGAGACAGATTTTTTTTTTCAGGCCGTATTTTCATTTAAATCCTTCATCGATATTCGTGGATTCATCTGATGGAAGTGGAATTTTTCTCAGATATAACCATATAAGAAAAAAATATTTTTAATAGATTAATAATGAAATTTATAATATTATAAAATCATTCTAAAACATAATTATTTTCCAAAATATTTGTAAATTATTTATTGCCATAAACCTTAACAGAAGCTGAACTTTGACACATTTCCTTGCAAATAAATCAGAGCAGACATGTACTCATTTCACAGCTCGAACAGTTCATGGTCAAGTGATCTCATGCTAGTGGCTTTCTTCGGTTATCGGGTTTCCTTCCCCTCAGAAACCACATGATGCCAACGTCTGAGCTTTCGAATGAGTGATACGTGTTTTGTTAGAACATTTTATATATTTATTTTTAAAATAAAAAATATTAATAATAAATGTAACAAGAGGATATGAATGCCCATGTAAATATGATATTCCTAAAGACATGTAGCTTCAAGCTGCAATGTTATATTTTTAAGTCAGATATGGCAATAGATCTGTAAACCGTTAACTGAATTATGTAAAAAATCAAACTTGGCCTGGACCTTATGGAAGCAAATATTCAAGCTGAAATTAGTTTCATTCATTTATCAGCCTGGGTCAGATACGATACTGTGTCCCTGGACATGGTACATGACTCCAACTACATCTGCACTAAATAAACATCGTGTTGCTATATGGTAAAAAGAAAGAAAGAAAAAGTTTACCACTGACTTCAAAGATCAAAAGTGTGTATTCGGTTTTATTTTAAAGTATTACATTGGAGAAAGGGAAACAACTCAGATTCAGCTATCAGTTGACAAACTTGTAATTTCTCTTTCTTTTCTCATACTCTAGGGAAGAATACACTTATCCTAATGTAATAGTTAAGACCAGTGTAATTTTGTGTTTTAGCGGTACAGTTTACACATTATTATGTTATATTATTATATTATGCCGATGACCGCGAATCATGGACCGACTGGGTAGGCACTAAACCTGCGACCTTGAATTACGAATCCTACTCTCTACCAACTGAGCTACCGTGTCTCTCTTAAGACCAGAAATTGCACATTTTGTACACACATATGTGTCTGACTTCTGTCATTCTTCTACTGTCTTTAAATAAATCAGAGGTCCGTATCGTCACAGGCAAATACTTATTTCATGAGATATGCAACAAGCCTATAACTGGAAGGATATTAAATACCTTACTTAAAGCAACGAGGTCGCTGATTGGCTGAAAGTAAGAACCGGAAATAATTAATTCAGTTTTTTCAGAAAATGTCAGCATACGGGTATATTGTTCACATTAGTAGGTTTGAACCTAAGATCATATTTTATCGTGTCGCCGCACAAGAACTATTGGATTTAAATGTGGAGATCTCACCAGGCTGGATTTTTATAATTCGGGCCTATAAATGAATTCTTTTCATAAACGAAGACAAAGAGGTAAACGGTATCTATCCACCTGGGTGGCAGTCAGCGTGATCTCCCATATATACTAGGATTGGTGCCAAATCCCATGAAATCATTGGTTAATACTTCTGCTCTCTTTAGACAGACAGGCATTGCAAAATCCATAAAAGAAGTTTGGATGTTTTCTACCTTAAAACAAGTGTGTGTGGGGGTATCTTAAAAGGTTAGTATACTCCATCTGTATGTTTCCAATTTTCATGTTCTTTCTGTCGTGAACAACAAAGTTTCTGACTTTTCAGTGTTATCACTTTGCCATCTTCACATAATTGGGTGCTTTTGTTATATGCCTGCACATTGCTATAATTATATTAAAAACTACATGTCTGGTGTGTGATACAAAACTGTCAACCTTTATGATTTTACTATAAGTCTTATAAAAATAGAGACTTAGAAAAAAAGCACAAATTACAGCAATACGATTGTTGAGTTAAAATCTTGATACTGGCTTATCCATGTTTGTTTTGAATGTGCTTTTTTAATATTAGATTCAGTGGAATTGGTCGGGAAACCAAGCTAATTTTTCTCGGGTACCTCAAACACTTTAAACTGCACATTTTGTGATGCAAAACGTTTGCACGATCAAGCGTTTGCTTATCGTTTTTTTTACAAATGCTGTCGTCCAACAAGCAACAGGTCAGAATGAATTGGACAATGAACCTTTGAAAGAGTGTTTACATTATGGATGATTAAAAGGGAATATTCAGATTCTTGGGGAACAAATCACAAAGGGTAACAAATTTGTGATATCAAGTGTTGATTTGAATATGTCACATATAGGAAAGATGATTGCTGTCAGCAAGGCCAACTTTGAAATGTTTTTATAAGGATTATGTGAAGTTGAGAGATATCAACAAGTCATTGAACTCTGTAGGATTTGAAACTGCAGTTTGTGAAATTGTACTGGAGGTAATTAAGRTTCAAGCAAACTTTACAAACTTTTGAGTTGAACACAATATTTACCATTTCTGCATCAGTCTTGAATCAAACTTCTGGACTTTTAAAGTCTTGTTTTCAAGCCTGACAATATAGGTACATTATAGTTTGTTACAGCTTACTGAAAACTGGTCCAACTTATGGAAAAAATCAACTGCCGTACCGAGAAGGTCTCGTTAGGGTTGGCAGGTCTGGTAATATAGAAAACTTGTTTAATATTGCTGTACAATTTCCACTACATCTGGATACATGTAGGTAAGTTTCTGTATTCCTGACTTAGTATCAACTTCATAGTTATATATGTCACTGATTTTACCTGCATTGAATGTTACTTGGTCTTTCCTACAGGTAACATTGTCTCACAGTGGATATTGTAGTATCAATAATGACTCTTCAGTGTTATTTTATGTTCAGGTTTTGTGCACAGCATAGAAAACTTGTTCATATTACTGATAACGTTTCCACCTATGGTCAGCTATGAATAGGCACATTTCTGTACATGGTTTACTTAAAGTATCCACTTAATACATGTAGTTACTATAAGCAACATGCCGGTGAGTTAGCCTGTTTAGGCAGTCAAAGACTGACCTTCCTACAGCAAATTGTTGCTAGAATTAATTCTTGGCATCAACTTCATAAATATTAATAAGACACTCTAATTCTCTTCCTTTACATGCCATGTCTGCCCTCTTACAGGTGTGTAACTTAACATGGATACTCCTAAGTTCTTAAAGCGGGACATGTGCCACACTATTATCTGCTCTATTTTGTCTTGGAGATTTAGACCATGGGTAAGACCAGATTGCACCTACTCTACATGTTTTTGCCATTTTCTGAATACATGTTAGACTTGCATATTATGGACAGATGTCAAACGGTGGCGATTCTGTGGGTACCAAAGGGGAAGGCGAAGAACATATCTTGAGGGACAGCAACATCACCTTGCAAACAAAGGTTCGAAACCATACCATTTACTGGGGTGTAATATTGAGGGCAATAACAGTCTAAGGTACCATCTGACATATAAGAATTATGGACCAACAACATAGATCAATATCCCTACCCCATACCAACCTAAAACAATTGGCCATCATGCCAGCAAGGATGGCCATATTCCCTAATGACCAGATTTATAACTGAGTGCAGTGGGCCATGACCACAGCCTATCTTGAAGCATCAGCCATAAAAAAAAATGAAATTTTCTAGTTCCATGACTATCCGCTAGGCATTTCCTGCATATGATGCTCAGCTCAGTGCCTCAGTAGCCAAGAACCCAATTTATGAACTCAGTTATACAGCAGTCTAACCTGCATAATACTGCTAGTCACATATCCATCGATCACTCTAACCAGCATGGTGCTAGGCCAAGTTACGCTTGCAACCTTAATCAGCTAATTTCTACTTCAATAATCGATTTTCAGAATTCAAATGACCCACCAAGGATGCAATCTTTTCATCACTCAATCTCAGCTTCAGTGGAGGGATTTTCAAGGCAACCAACAAAAGGTTGCAGGGATGTCCATAGAGCACTGTCCACTGGGAAGTAGTCGCACCAAATTTACAGCCATGAAAAGCCAAACTAAAACGGGAAAATAGGTAAAAGGAGGGCAATCCTTTTTGCCAGCGTTTCTCTCTGAGACCATCCCTATCTTATGTTCAGCACACCTCCTTTGCCAAGAGTTTCATTAGCTACAAACGGCACACTCAGTTCTTGGTCATCAAACCTAAGTGAATTCAATCAACTCTTTAACACTCTTGGGATCACAGTGGAATGTGACAAGAGGGTGAAAATGTTGATTATTGGGGAAACTATTCAGTTAGTATTAGCTTCCAAGATGCATAATTTCATGTCCTCACTCACACAAAGGCCTGTGATTCATCTACAGAAACAACTCAATAGAAAATAGCAGGTTAGTTACATCTTGGAGCTAGACATGATATCACTTGTTACCATCCTTCTTACTCTCATCTCTGACCTTGTATCATTTCAAGATTTTGCTCAACTACGTCTGGAATTTGGCTATAAAGTAAAAAAGGTACGTCTCCCCCCCCCCGAAATGAAAATTGAATTAGTACATTGGTGAATTCCTTGCTGATTCAGAACAATCCATCCACTAGAGAATTCCTTCACCTGTTGGGTTTGCTTAACATGTCAGCAGATGTCTTTGCCCTATATTGCCATCGTAGGTTCCCATTACCATGATTCTGTGGTCCAAATGGAGGTTGGACGTTTGACCATTAGACCAACTTTCACAATCTGCACATTATGAAAATGCATTTCAAAGGTAGATAAATCTTATTAGGCTCACGTCGGGGGAAACAATAGCTATAACGATCTGTATGGATGCAAACAGAGGGACATTTGGGGGAGATTCTGCTATCATTTCAGGATGCCATATGAATGTGGCCCACTTGGAATCATTAATTAAATATCAGCATTCTCTAAATGAAGACTGTTCCAAAAGCCTTTCTTTGATGTCTAGAATAGTTTCATGGGAAGGAAGTTCTCATTCTGTTTGACACTCCACAGTAGTTAACGTATCTCGAACAGCAAATGTGGATCCTTGTCCTAAGACTTATAATTTTTGTTTGGGATTTTCTAAAGTGGTGTCTTCACTGACAAATCTACATCTAAGTTCGATATAACCCATGATATCTAATGTATTGGTTGACTCTTTGTCCCACAGGAACAAACTAAAACAAATAGAATGATCTCGTCTTCCCTCTGATTTTACTCAAAATGTGCTTGATGGAATCAAACTATGATGGACCTAATGGTGACAAAGTGAAATGCCAGAATCCAACCATTGTCTTACCAGTCCTAGATCCAAAGACCTGGATAATCGATACTGTTATTATATAGATTGGAAGGACCAAAAATATACGATTCTTGTCCAACATCTCGGGTTCCGATTGCGATACTTGAAGCAAAATAATCAGTGTCCAAGCATCCATATTTCTCCACTTGAATGGGAAATTATGGATCAACCTAATTAATCTCTAAGCAATCTTCATTAAATAATCCAAATTGGTCGTAAGCAATTACGACGGCAGGTGTTTCATCCAGAGTTCCTACGCACTCACATCGGAATCTTATTCAAATAAACGTTTTTGTAAGTAGCGATGGAGATTTCTCTCAAGAAAGACGGTTACTCCACATTATGAAGGCAATTTAATATATTCTCTGTTTGCACACAAGAACAGTAAACCGCTGTTGGAACCTCCTATGGCTATTTGACAATGCTATTCGTTAATTCCAATCAGAATTAAAACCTGTTGTTCCATGATCACTGGTACACTACATTATCATGGAAGAGAGGATGAAGGGCAACAACAGCGCATGGGTAATCGGACATTGGAAATAATTCCTTGTCTACACTGGACACTTCATCTCCAGGTAATCTATAGGACCAAGTTCGAGGTCTGGAGTGGTACGTAAAGGAGACCCACGAGTCTTCATGCCCTTGGAGTGAATGGATGATATCAGCACAGACACTTTCATTCTGGTTAAATATTCCCACACCTCACATTGGCCACGAACATTGCATATGAGCGAACATGGTCTCTGTTAGTGCCGTGGGATGGAGATCCAAATACACATCTCTAGTCAGTATCTGATATGTTTGATCATAAGAGGCTCAATTTGATTCGGTGGAACACATAGCAATGGTTCTACAGCTTAATAAAGATGAGACTTCACGACTAAAGCTGGATTTAAGGAATGTTAAACTATTTTCCCTTTCTAAGCCACTCCCTTACCTGGTACAGTTACTTTTTTTTCTTAGGATTATTTAATTCCCTTAAAGCTTACAATTTTCAAACCAAACTGTCATACTTCAGTTCAAACGTTTTTTAATTTGGCTGAAAGGGTGTATATGTATTATGATAAGAAACATGTTTTACTAGAAAATATTTCTCATAAAAATGCTTATAGGTACATTATATTACACTTTTCTGTTAAGAACAACATAGTCTCATAAATACCTTATCAGATCTTGGTTTCCATTTTTGGCAGTCATGATTTTGAATAGTTCAGACCCTTTACAGCCCATTTTCAACTTTGATTCCTGTGTGATAACTTTTTCTACGATTGTTGGATTTCCCCAAATTTTGTGGGCATCTTTATATTAATGAGAGCTCAGAGTTTAACTTGCTGATGTCTTTGTTTTATGAGAATTATTAGATTGCCCTAAAGTGATAATGGATAGAATATTGTTTTCTAAATTAATATGTCTGAATAATACCAAGAATCATTGACTTTCAAGAAAATGTTATATCCGATATTGTGGTTATTTTTAACAGTTGCTATTATTCGAGGTCTTAAGATAACAGAAACAAAGAAACAAGTTTAATAATTACACACAAAGTAATGTCAAGACTATCTTGAGGAGCAAAATGTGAAAATGCTGCAAATTGCTTATTATTCCTTGACTCACAAAGTTTAATTTATCAGCAACGCCTTCACCTAGTAGTTTTGGTAAAATCAAAATCATCTGTCTCATAGAAGTACTTCCAAATTTCAACCTGGCAACGTTTTAAAAAATCAAATGTCATAAAAAGACTGATCAGAAATCCTTATCTATTTCTACGTGTACATGTTGTGAGAAGTTAGCGCACTAAATAAAGACATTCCATATGCTCGTATTTAAAAGAGGTGTCTGTCTTTTATTGAAATAAATATAATGGTTAAGGGCAAACAAACCCCATTCTCATTCCATTTTGAGAATTACCAACCATTTTGTCGAAAGGTTCTATATCACTTTTTGGTGATTTTGCCAAGCCTATGCCTATATAAATATTAAGGAACATATAAGCATTTATTTTTATCATTTTGCCTTTATCTCTGAAGTCTTCTAGTGAAAGTGTTCTTATTCAGGGAGTAGAGTGTGGCTTTGTTAATGTTCCTTGTCACTGTATCAATTTGGCATTAAACGTACTCTCAAAATATATGACTGTAGGAGCTTTAATTTCTGTGCATATTCATGTAATCTTATTATTACAAGGCAATGACCTAGCTGCATATAAAGTTTTGGCTAATATACTTGTGACTGACAAGCCTTGTTTCGATCAAAAAATTTGATCCTGTTGAGAAAGAAATTTTTGACTTGCATATTGATTGTGCAGTTTACCAGTACTATGGCTAAAAACTCTTAACAATGATGTTGATTGGAAATTATTCCTTTAGGTGACACGTTTATTGGCTAGTCTTATGAGGCCACTTTTTCCTAGTATTGATCAATCAATAGATACTGATCTCATGGATCCACGTTTCTTTGTATTCGAGTGAAGGTGAGAATCGATAATCACTCGTTGTTGAACATGAACAAGATGCTGAAATTTCCTGTTTATTTCAGATGGCTATTAGCAAAACTGAAGCCATTGAAGTGCCGTTTTGTTATTTTGTGAAAAATGGGATCCTTATGAGAAAACAGAAGCCACCTTAGGTACTGGTGGTGACGAGAGATCAGTGATCTATCAAGTTGTTGTTCCGATATGATTAGGAGATTCTTATTCTAGCACTTGAAAATCCCATGTCTGGTAATTTACGAGTCATTAAGACTTATCACAAGATCATGAATCATTTTTATGGCCGAACCATAAAAATAACTTTCTAAATACAGTAGATCTTTTCAAATTTGTACAATAGTAGAAAATTCCTTGAAGATGTACCTAAGGCTCATCTGCAAAATATTCTCACATCTGACGAAGAATTTAGCATGGTAATGGCAGATTGTGTCGGTCTCTTACGTAAGACATAATCAGGCAACCATTACTTGTTGACTATAATTTTTGCGTCCAAAAGATTTTCAGAGACAATTTCTTTGAGAGATATTAAAATTAAAAGCATAGTAAAACCTTTGGTGATCTTTTTATCATTTTGGTCTTCCCAAATATATGCAATCTGATCAAGGGTCCTTTTTTGTGTCTGGAATCTTACAAGTTATGAATGAGTTAGACAATCAACAGTTTTATTCTTCAATCACATTGAAAATGAAGAGATTTTATATCTATTTCATCAGGCTAGTGAAGAATACGATTCGGTCATATTGATTTGATACAGGAAGGGATTGAGATGAGGGTGTTCATTTACTGATATTTGGCTGTTAAGGTCTGTTCAGTGATGACTAGCGGTTCGGGTGTTGGTGTTTGGTGGTGGTGTTTATAATTTTTAACGTAGCTTTAACAA
>QKMX01135433.1:0-14480 GCA_003401595.1 Venustaconcha ellipsiformis
ATAATAATAATAATAATAATAATAATAATTAATAAAATTACATACTGAAACTATGATACTCAGTGCAGTAACCATGTGTGCACCAGTGTAGGAATTGATCTTCTAGCAACAGTCATACCTATCTTTAGAGACCCATTAAGTCTTGTTTACTGTCTCTAGGACAATGGGAGTAAAATTGAAATTTTCCCCTTAACATCAAATTAATTATGCCCCTTAACTCATTCAGAGCAATCTTCAATCCACCTGCAGACTCTACAAGGCCCTTTGCCATTATAGTAGCAAGTGATAAAAATGTCTTAAGTGTTTATGCTTGTTTGTAACATGTGTTGAAATATATTTTGCCAGTAAATAATGGCAGTTGGTTACTTCCTGTGGTCTGCTCATGTCTATGCATTTATATAATAAAAACAAAATGAGTATAGTGATTTTGGTTTTAGTGACTTTCTGTTATCAAATAACGACAAGAGGCTCAAGTGGACCTGATATTGCTTACTTGACCAACCTCTACAAAAAAAACCAATGCAAGATTAATGGACAAAGAAATATGGATTTGCATGGTGTATTTTGATATTCAAATGTTTTTCATCTGTGTGTGTGTGTGTAATGTCAACAATATTGGTCAGGAGGTCAACATCAAATTAATTATGCCATGGATGCTTTCAATTCAATAATAATGACTGTATCATAATGTGAATTGGCCTAATTTTTGTTAACCTGAGAGTCTTTCATGACAGGAATCTGTAAATAGCAACAGGTAAGTATTAAATCAGCAAAATTAGTTGGGTTTATTAATAGGATGGTCCATTAATGTATCAGACAGTGAGACACTAGTCTTTGCATTTTGAAATGCCTGATCAGGTCTTCTAAGTGAGAATCAGTCCCAATGTCTTTAGAAAATTTTAGAGCACTAGAAAGGGCTGCTCAATAGCCTTCATAGTAGAAACTGAGCACTGTTTTTCTTTGAAAAGGAAGAGAAGAAAATCGGCCAGTGCTCCCACAGAATGACAGGTAGGATTGACCTGTTTTCTACTAAACCAACCACAAAAAAATCTCCATTTGGTATCACATACCTAAGACATTGATCATCTCCTGGACTGAATGATGCACTTGGCAATTTTGAGTGAAAGCTTTCTTTGCAGAGAGATCATCTGAGGTAAACCAAGCATACAAGCAAAAAATCTGTGGACTTTTGTGTAGGAGATAGCACAGGAGATCCCTCATCTAAGGTAACATCCTGAGATGGTCCATTAGCAGAGAGAAAAGTTCATTAAACCATGACTGCTGAGGTCACAGAAGGGTGATCAAAATGAGCAGAGCAGTGGAATGCCTGACTTTGTGTAGGATCATCCTGAAAGATGCAAAGGCATAGGCAAACAGATGATCCCACTTCAGACTGAAATCGTTCACTACTCAGGCTCTCTGGCTGAGAAACAGGGAAAATTTATAGGGAAGCTTGTTGTTTAGCTTGGTGGCAAACAAGTCCACCAAAGGAGTTCCCAAAAGTTGGAACAACAAGTCTGCTATGAAATGATGTAGTGACCATTCGACAAAGACTATTTTCCCCTTCTTTGACAGACCATCTGCCAAAATATTCTTCCTGCCTGGAATGTAGTCAACCAAAATCAACAAGACTAAGGACCAAATAATCTAGCAATAGAACAGTAGGTTATAATTGCTAATAATAATGAAAAATATTTAAGGTAGGCTAACCGAAGCTAAAAGATAAGAACCTGAGTTTGATAATTGACTTCAAGACAAATGAACCAAAATTGTTATGCGACATATTTACCATGTATAAATATAGCACAATTGATGATATGGGCAGAGTGAGTTCATTCATTCTTAATGAGAATAAAATGGTTAAATGTGAGTCCAAAGATTAATTATGTAAGAATACAGCCCCAAAAATGTACCCATAGCTGTTTAAAAAAAGACACAACCCAATTTGCTTCATTAAACACTAATGCACTTTGATGGAATAAAAAGAAATAAAAAATACATCATACCAAGCCATACAACAAGTGCACACAAGAACTGCCAAAAGCACTGAAGAGGGCTTAATTAAAAAAGCAGAAGTTTTGATCTGGGTATAATTCTTTCATTTTTCAATAAAACAGGTCGTTGACCCACAAAGTGGTGGTTGCCTCTTCTTTGCATAAACAATACTGAACATTCAATATGCTGAAGAATGAAGTCATCAGCCTATATGATCAGCATGTACACAATATCATTTCTGTGTACTGGAATCCATCTAGTTCACCCTAGTGGGAGGGCAAAATTATCATCCTTCAATCACAGTATTTTCCTCCCAGAAAAGTACCAGCTGTGCAATAACAGCAGGTATGATATTACTGATATTAGATTGGTCAAATTCTGTTCACCATGTATTAGAGGCAATTGTTTCAAGGTTTTCTATTTTTAGTAACATTACTCATATCTGATGGCAGATCAGGATTACTTGCACAAATATGTGAGGACTTTATGTGAGGACCTCTGCTTTATGTAAATTTGGTCTCATTATTTCTTTTATGTGGTGTTTCAGAGACAGTTGTTTGATGGTTTTTCTCTTTTCATGTTTGTATGATTTTGTTAAAAAAATTGTATATTTTCCATGTGGCAGATACCATTACAATGACACTACCAAACTAAAATGTTAAATATTTGTTTAGTTAAACTGTGATGTGTCTAGTTCATAATTATCATCAAAGCTTTCTTTAAGCTGTTATCAAAATGCAAGCCAATATTATGGTTTGTGGGGCTTGTATATCTGGGAAATTTTCACAAATTTTAGAAAGAACATGATTTAAATAATATTTCAATTCAATATATGGAATCTTCTATTTGGATAAAAAAAAAGAATACTGCAGGGCAACACTGGTTCATTTATCAGACCTTTCATTACCCTTAATACCAGTATTACTTGGTGCAGACAACCAAATTCCAAATCTTATCAGCAAATCATATTTTTTAAAAATTTTGGATATTAATGGGCTGTCAAATTGAAGATTTTCAACCTTAGCATTTGGTGTGAAATGTGAATCTGAAAAGATGATCAAATTTGCTGCTTTGAGGATTCAATTTAGTTCAAATGTTTGAGTATGGTTTTAGTTTCTCCAGGAAAAACTGATGCTGAAACCTTTACTCCATCTCTTGAAACATGTGTACATGGATGTATGGCCAAATAGAAGGCTCAAATTTCATTTTTTAAATTTACTCTGATAAACAAGAAGTCAGGTTGCAATCTTTATGAATTTACAAACAAAAATACTGAAGGGGTGGGGGCACGATAACCATGGTGGTGATATAGAATTTTTCAGTACATATTGGCAAGACTGATCTTTGCTACTTCTATACATGAGGATGAATCTTTGTTGGTCACGACTTATATTACATCCAGGACTTTTTGATATGTGTCTCTGAGGTATGTAATGACTCTGTCTTAAAATAAATTAAAATAAAGAAGTGAAAACAACAATTTAAGTAAAATCAACAAGATATTTATTTCTTTACAATACAAAAATTTACAGTATTATGAAATAAAATTGAAAATAATCCTAAATATCCTATCACAAGACCAAAAATATAAAATGTTCCAAATGAAATCTAACATTCTTAAATGTCCCAATTTACCAAATGATACAATTAAGAATGTCTTTGAATGAGTTCACTATAATTCCAAAGTAGCATGTTAGTCCAAAAGTCAGTGAACTAGCACTTCAGTAATTCAAATGAATATTTTAAATACTACTGTCAAATTATATTTAGCAGACTGATTTAAAACAGGATTAAATTATTTAATTAATCCCTATTTATACACATTTCAACTTGACCTATGATGAAATAGAATGTGAACATTTCCAATGAAATGTGAACAATGTAACTGTAAACAAAACTGACCTTGAATTCCTGATACATAAACATATTGTTAACAACTTACAATTATGGGCAAAAGTTAAGCACACAATTTAAATTAAATATACCTAAAAAGGAATCTAATATGTAGAAAGAAAATTGGTTTACAGTTCTTGAAAATGTTATAAACTTTTAATCTCCACAAGGAAAAGGATTAGATAACTTTCAAGTTTGAGTTTTGGCTCAATGCAAATTTTATTTAATTGGTAGAAGTGCATACAAACAAGTTTATATATAAACAAAACATGAACCCAATTTTCTTCAGAGCACTTTTAAGCATAGTATAAAAAAAATTTCATCTAACGCAAGTCAAAAAGTCAACATCACATAATGTATGGACAGTTCCAGGATAAGAGCATTTCATAGTATTGTTGATTCTGATTGAAAAAGAAAATATGCTGCCCTCAATTATATCCATATCCTGAGGAGAGGTATCAGAAACACTCATATAGGCCATAAGTGCAAAATGATTGTTCTTTCAAAAATTGGATATTAAGATAGGTGGTCAGTCACTCATACCTGACTTCAATAGGTCATTCTTTATGCCATAATTCGCTGTGGTGTCACAAGTTTGCACAGTGTCCAAACAGATGGTTGCACTATATGTTCTTTCTGTAAGAAAGCTTCTCTAATAAAATATTTCAAGTCCGATTAGATGGAATTTTGTTTTGATTCAAGATACTAAAAATATTAAAGCTATGGGATGATGGCAGTATGATACTTTCCAGGTTTAGATCTCTTTTGCTTCTTGCTGTGATGATAGGATATTGCCATTTTCCAAAAATTTTATTGAAAATGTCCAATTGCATATTAATAATTTATTTCAGAAGCTCATAGTGGATCTCATCTCTTCCTACTGAAGTGTCATGGGTTTGATCAAAAAAGAGTCTGGCATTTCTCAGAATGAATAATTTATTGCAATTTTTAGCACTGGCTAAAGAAACCTAATATCTTTGCAGGTCTTCAACACTGCAAAGGTTTGAAAAATAGTTCTCATGTATAGAGTTTTTTGGACTGTATTTGAAATGTATGGTAGGATAGTTACAAATTTATCAGATCTACTGCAGCTTTTATATTTTCTAAAGACTATTTTATGCAATATTCCATTCTTATTTACCAGAGGAATACCAATTGAGCATGGAGATATTGGATCTCCATGTTTTCCTCTTGTTCCTGCTCTCTAGCTATTCATACAATGAGCTTTAGCAATGAAATCTCTAAGGACTTTCAACGAATTGGTATCCTTGCCAGCATCAACAAACCATGGCTTGTTAGCACATTTAGGAATTGTCAAGCATTTTGGTACAGTATTCCCAGAAACATAATGGAATATGTAAGTTAAGTAAGTGGAATGGATCCACTATCTTTTCAAAAACATCATTTATCAATTTTAATATTGCTGAGGGGCTGAAATAATTCTTAATCTAAAATACAATTCCCATCTATGACCTTGAGGTCAATGACTTTAGTGTACTGGAACTGCTCATTACCATTGCCAACTTTCAGAGTGAAGTGCAGTAAAAGATGGATTACAGATTATTAGATCCAAAATGATTTGGATCCTACAGTTGGACAAAGGTAGGTGAGACGAAATTTGGTGTCATGTGCCGGAATCACTCGCAAATGCAATGTTTGCTGTGGAAACCACAAAGACATTTAGGAGGCTGGATGAATTAAAACATCATGTGTTGGGGTACAAATATAGGCATGCAGTTCATAATTAACACATATATTGATAATCAAATTCACGATAAAAGTTTATTGGATCATGAATTGCATGCCATGAGCACTATTATAAATACTATACAACTCAAAACTTTGGACACAACAATTCTACAGCTGTACAGCTGCTATTGCCACTGTAAATTTGACAGCTATAAAACTAAAATGTTTTGCAACTGATTTTCATTGAAGTTTAAACTTTGCATGACATTTTACATGGAAAACAATAGTGATGATATTTCATACTCACATATCAATTGGCATATATGAAGTTCATTCTCTTTCCCTTGCTATCATACCATTTGCGAAGTGAATGACCTTTGTCTACACCAGGGTTGATATACACCTGTGTGCTTGACTGTCTAGATAAGGAGATACCTGTGGGAAAATATTTATGCTCATATAATCTTAAATAATAATGTGCATGATACAATGACAGAGTTGAAAACATATTATTTTCAAGGAATTTAACAAATGTGGGGTATCATTAAATTTTTAACCTTATTTTGTGCTTAGCAAATATTACTAACAAACTAAACTGTCAACAGCTCCATAAAAACACTAATGCAGCTAAATGATTTTCATCTCATTTTTTTCTTTTCCAAAACACTTTCTATCACTCCTACTTCTTTCCTATTCATCTAATGCAAATAAAACAAATTCATCCCTAGAGTTTATACTGCAAGTTGCAAGTGCAACTGTAGATCATAATAATGAAGATCTGGTGAATGACTCAGGCTCATGATGCAAAGCCATGTTGAACTATCACTGACACTATGGTCCATACAAGATAAAACTGTTCAAACGTGCTTAACAAGATTTAATAAATTATATCATGTATTGCATTCATCTGCATGGCAAAATGGGTGATAATTTCAACAAAACTGAACAGTGTATAACACCAGCTGCATTTACAAGAATTTGATCTACAATGCATTCACGTAAAAAAGGGCAAACAAAATCTTTAATAAATTGTATGTACAAAGCAATCTGTCAATCTCCATGTGTGTACCATAATATTTAACAAATTATGCAGTAATAAAAACAATTACTGCAGGGCTGGGTACGCTAACAAGAATTTTCTAGATGAAGGCTGGAATGACAGAAAAGAGTAACAAGTCATATAACCTTTGAAGGATTTGTCTTGATGTGAATATTCTGATAATGAAAATAATATAAAATAAGCTCTATGGGAAGGATGCATACACTATGGGACAATTGGACTAATAACATTGTCTGCTGGATGAAAGGATAGATGGATAGACAAATATGAGGATTTTGCATATGCTACCTCAACATAAAAATATCAAGATACAGCTTCAACATGTTAAAGAAACCCGATTTTTAAGTAAAATATAATTATTCAATAATACTTAATGAATACATTAGAAATATATCTGCTACCTCACAAATTAAGCAAGTTCAAAACAAATTCAGAACAACATTCTCCACATCTTTAAGATTCCTTTAGCAACAATTGACCTAAGGGTCATCTACTGGCTGAGGCAAATGGTGGACAAAATTGATCTACCATATGATACAGGCCCGGGCCTCAAAAGCTGTCAATTGTCAGTTACTACTGGAGTGGATATGCATGCTCTTTCAGGGAATGTAATTGTGGGGACAGTTTGGGAGAATGTGCATATATTATGATTGGGCATATATTATATTCTTTAAGAAACATATATTACTCCAAAAATTGGTTTCTTCTTTAAATATGTTACTAGATCATAATACATTATGAGACTTAAGAAAGGTTGGAGGGTGCCACATCTCATACCCAAGAGATGGTTTCCCCTCTCCAACTTCCTGCTGTATGTGAATCAGCTTTGAGTCATGAATAAGGTATGGGCTGGGGTTATCACATGGTCAATGCACATACATACTTTTTAGGTGGAATGTTTTCCCTTGCAAATCCAGTGGAAGCAGAGTAACCCATGCAATTATGAAGCTGCTGAGATACCTGAAAATGTGAACTGTTACACTGCTAAAATAGGTTTCACCAGGTCCAACTGAGCCAATTGGAATGAAATCCCTCCAAGACAAAAGCTCAAAGAGTTGTGGCTGACCTCCACAACCCTGTCTGAAGTCTGCTCGCTAGGGAATAATAGCATTAACATTAAATGCTAGTGGTGACTGTTCTTAACTCATGAGCTGAAACTGGCAAGAAAATAGGCAGTCATTGTTCTGACAAAACAGACTGGAGATCACAAAATTATAGCTGTTATTTGTTACTGGGATGAACTTCTTCAACTTGAAAAGCCTTAGGAAGAAGTTAGCTATCTATGATGTAGTACTGTGGGTCTTAAGGAACAAAATTGTCTCTGCTTGCACCACAAGAAGAAAACTCTGTTTCCACATAAAATCTTTCAAACTTTTGTCCCTAATTCTTACCCTACCAAATTTGTAATAATTACTTGTTTAAAGAAATGTGTCTTTCTGAGGTCTTGTTTGATATGAATATTAGGCATTCAGGTTCAGCACATTTGCTTTAAGATGGAAAAGAGACATGATTCTGAAGATCATTGATGTGTGATTTTTCAACTTCATAGAGCAATCAGTTAAAGATGGCACTCTAATTCCATCACCCATTCTAATTCTGGAAAAAGGCATTAACTGTCCAGATATACAGATTTGGGACTGGTGAGATGAGGGTTTAGATATTAGCCTTCCATCTCACCACAATAAAGACCTCAATAGGCCAACTCCAGCAGCAGATTAAGATTTAAGACAGAGGAGTTAATTCCTTTTAAGCCAGTAAGTTCAATCGAACACTAAGCCTGCCTGGTATGTGGGAGATTTAAACGTGGACTTGTCAATGATGACATCACCTAAAAAGATTCCAAACCTTATAGCTGAAGTCTGTGAACTCGATTTTATCTAGCCTTTTGATGTAATTGACAGCAGTTGAGTTTTGGACAGAATGACAACATCTTAGGCCATAATGAAAAGGTGCTTCCTATGGCATTCATCTCCAGAAAACTGATGTCCAAGGAAACTCCAAAACCCCATTCACAAGGTGGAGCAAGTGGTGGGCACCCCAGCTAGTCATATTGGCATCTGTGCAAATCAGGTTACTTACAGCAAAATAAAAGAGATCCACTCACTTCCTGAGAAGGGACTTCTTTTGACTTAACACTTTGATCAATACTCCATAGGCAATGTTTGTGGCTTCCAACAGCATTGGAGGATTTCAAGAACAGTTGGCCCAAAAAGAAAACATCTAAGTAGCAAATTAATTCTTGGGCTGAAATTTGCCTTTTTCAATTGGATGGAAGACACAACTGAGTTGATTTTCAGGACAAGTTCCTGCAGGAGATAAACTCATTTCAAGGAGATTTTGAACTTCATGTAAAGGTGAATTAAATGCTAAATGAAATGATGGCAGACTTCTCTTTGTTAATTAGGAATCCAAGGTGAAGAAAAGTGAAGAAGGGATTTTATATCTAGGCACAACATACTGTTCATCTAATATTTTTGAAGTATGTTGTCCAGGTAGTTTGATGTGAATGATGAGAATGTAGTCCAGAAGACTGATACCAATTTGCCATGATTCTTCTGAAGGCCCAGAGACTGAAGCTGAAACTAAATAGAGACTGCCCCTGACCTGGTATATAGTGCCCATGTACTTGAACCTCAGGAATTACAAAAGAAGACCTGTGAAAGAGCTTATGAGGTCTATGGAATTGTCAAAATTCCTCTCCTGAATGGCACTGAAAAACTGATCAAGGCATTTTGATTCTGAAGTTGAGTGTCCAAATGTGCTGGTAGAGAAAGCTTTGATCTATGACCAGACAGAGCATGCCATTGGCTTTGCTTACAAAACAAACCATGAAGTAAAATCCTGACAAGTTTATTTCTTAAAATCTCTACCACATTTTTATAAGGGACATCTGTATGAGAGGAGCCCATGAATAATTTGGATGTGTCAATGAATGTGATCTAAAGGCTCATCTGTGATGATTTGCAAGATCCAGGGGTTGTTGGGGTAGAGTCTATTCAATTCCATGATAAAATGTTAAATCAGAAGTTTTCTTCATATTGGTATGCAGAAAATGATGTAACAAACCTGATGCAAATTTTCCCAGGAAGGCTATCAGGGCAAAAAGCTGGGTTGAAAATGGTCCTTGTCTTCTTGTGTCTTTTCATTGGTATCTTTTAGAAACTGGGCCTCGTCTAGGAAAAAGTTTTGAGGATGGTTCCCCATCTGGAAACCCTATAGGATGTTCTTCTGAATTTTCTGCGGTCTCATATGAAATATATGCTGGGCAGCAGGATGCTGGGCATGAAAGAGGTCTGCAGGGTTCCATCACAAATCTGACCTGCCCCTATGGTTTCTATGTGAAAAATTTTTCTATTACTAAATTCTTAAATGTTTATGACCGAAAATGCCAGAAAGTTCGATCTGTATACAATAAATAATGATAGTGCTTATGAACATGACTGGAAATAACCACACACATGCATTTAGCTTTTTATCAAAATGACCTTCCCCTTCACACCCTTTCTGCCATCAAATCCATCCAATTAAACACAATTTTTGACAATTCTCCATGGTTTTTCTATTACCTTCAATGCCTTTTGGCCATTTTCCATAACCTTTACATTCCTTTCCATGACCAGATTTTTTCCCCAGGATCTTCCTTAATCTTGGGAACCCTGGGTTTGCTGTTTTGGCAGCCTGTTTCTTGACTACTTCAACCTGGAATAGGTTGTTGGAAGACAGAAGTTGTCTTTCAAGTATAGCCTTTTGGCAGTGGATGTGAGTAGGAATACATCTCATTCTGCAAGTTTGAAATTGAAGGATGCAGCTATAGCACTGAGAGTGTGTTGAACTGCCTTGTTGAGTATATGGTCCATACGTGACATTGACTCCAAGGCATGTCTACTGGTAAGGTTTGCAATGGCGGGGTCAAGGCAATGCTCAAATGGCTGAAGTATGGCCAGTAAGACCAAGCTGAGCATGAAGATAATCACTGTGATACTGCAAACTAGTTATTGCTTGTTGAGAAATGATTTCCAGTTCAAGCACAATGAGAAATGTTCAAAAATTCTCAGACCTGTGATCCCTGTCAACAACTTGGACTTCAGTGTGAAAGACCAGTGTGCATGTCTAGTTGATGGTCAAGCTAACATTTTTTATTTTTTGATGTTGCAGAAAGGAAGGTTTGTTGACCCCTGGATCTTAAAGTCATCTTTCTAAGTCATGAAGAATGTCATCTACTTGATTAGACTGTGCTAGTTGTTTTTTTTAAAGAAGGTTGGTCTTTCTTAGTTAGCAGAATGAAGGAATCAGTAATTAAGTTCAAGGCCAGTGACAGTGTAGGACTAGTGGCCAAAACTATGAAGACTGAAGCCACATCACTTCTTCAATACATGTTTTGTCTTAGTCTTGCTGGATACTGTCAGACCAAGGAAGGAAGCTGGCATGTGTGTGTCTCTTTAAAATTGGAAGAAAATAATCCTCCTAACAAGGTAATGATGATGCAGCTGGTGAAGCAGGTGGTTGGTTGATTGGTTGATTTGATGGTCTCTGATGGCACTTTCTGCACATTACTGGTTTTGTCATGCTGAGGAAATGGGAGTAGTGTACCTCTCCCATGTAAACACTAAAGCAGCCAGACTGGAAAGGTATTCAACCTGCAAACTTTGTTTTATGAGCTCTGGTAGGGCTCTAACAACTGAGCCACAACAGTTTCCAGTGATGCAGGTGGACAGGGAGAATGAATAAAGCTATGGGGTTCTTTCATGGTGTGGCACAGTAATCACAGGTATTCACTTTAAGGTGTCATCCAAAGGTTTGATCTGGTACTGTGTCTGTATCTTGAGTCCAGGAAGACAGTTCACCATGCACATTCCTGGTACTAGTGGGATAAGGTCTGAGACTGTGCCAGAGCTGGAGTGAGCTTGTTCCATAATCACACAGTTGCTTGAACTGAATGTAGTGTAGCACTTTCAAGTGCTTCAGTGAAGGAGCTTATCAGCCTAATAAATGAACATACCTTTTGCATAAAGTACCTTGCAGAAAAAGATTCAGCTTATAAAATCAATCTGTAGCACATTTTTTTTTAAAAATTTTCGATAAAATTAATAAAATCATTGCAGTAAACAGGTTGGCATCTGGTGCCAAAGTCTGTAACTGCTATTGAAGGAATGGTCACTAAAGTCAGTATTAGGGCTTATAGTTGTTCAGGACCAGGTTGGAGATGGCCTGATAGTTCAAAGGTGGTATGTTCTGGTTTCAGCACTGAAGGCAATTGTGGAACTGTGAGAGACCTTAACAGTAGAGACTTCTAGATTTCTTTCTGTATAAGCAATCTTTCTATCTCAAGTGATTTTGTTATGAAGTAGTTGGCCACTAAAGCAGTATCTACAACAAAACTAATGATGTTATCATTCTTGTGTGTGTGTGTCTGTCTGTCTGTCTGTATTGGCTCTATCATTTGAACAGGTTAACTGTATGGCTATGATGATTGACCATTTCTATTCAGAGCAGACATTACAGGTATGGTTTGAATGGTACCCCATACAATCTATACAGATTTAGTGATTATTTCCCTAAAACTAAAACCTCAAACATACCACCTGTAATCCTACCCATTGCTCTTTATACCTGTTATTAGATACAGATATAGTATATACTGGGGCATCAATCAAGCAATTCACTGTTAAGTAGACACTATAAATTAGGGAAGATATCATTGAAAATTACAAAAATGATTATATTATTAGGTATATAATCTATCTTGATAACTTTCACACAATAGGGTAAAAATAAAGATCATGGAATAAGTGAGGCCATGCATTACTGAAGGTCCTCTGAACAATTAAGATAGGGATAGCCATAAACAGTGTGAAGAGGGTGGGGGACAAGTTAAATGGTTAATAATCATTTAATAATCACATCTGGAATAACATTCAATAGCTTTCTCAAATGATGTTCTTCATTTTATAAATTACCTTTTCAATATAACTAATCTCTGAAAAATCATTTAAAGCATTACTGCAAATAGTTTCAACACATATCATATGTATACCAGTAAAAATACTGGATATTACATCACTGCCTTTGCATCAGAATGTTTATACATTCTAGTGTTACTGTGGATTCAGAATAAAACAAGATCATATTTATTTAAGATAAACAAGCAGCAACACTGAAACTTTTGTTCGTATTGTGATATAGTAAGATATTGACAATGTGATTTTTTTGGCAAGTTAAAGCAAACTTTCTGCTCATCCTTAAAGGTCACTGATCATACTCTAAAATGAGCTTTTAAGTATCAGATTCACACAAGTGATTAAAATTGTTTATGCTCATATAAATAGAATGAAATATTCTAAAATGTGTACAGTTGAAATAACAATTTTATTACTAGAAATTAGGATTATTCAACACTGTTGCCTCCTCTTAGCTGTTACTTTCCCTCTATAGAGGACACCAACTGGAAGTGATGTAAATTTACTGCCATATAAGAAAGTAGATATTTCTTGTTAATGACAACATAATTAAGATTCAAGATTCTATATGAAACAAATGAAAAAATATTTATTGTTCAGCCTTAGATTTACATGTCTATACCAGCCAACAAAGAAGATGATACTGAATCATTAGATTCTGAGTCAGATTTCACAGATGACACACAACACGGGAACAATGAAATAAATAGACTTCATTGATAAGCCACATGCCATTTCATATCTACATTCATAGTTAATATTTTTTGGGTTTATGTTTTAATTTTTATATGTTTTATTACAATAAAAGACAACCTGCCACACAATGTAAACAAATCATGACCAATCCTACCTCCACCCCAACTAGAGAGAAAAATTGTACATATATATATGTGTCTTAAATACTCAGTAACCTGCTGGCAGGTTGCAAAGTACCAGTCCTCTTGCCATATCTGAATATCTGATTTGCCACAATTTACTGTACTGTCTCATTATTTCCATAAAGGAATTTAATGTTAACAGAGGATGCTGCCTTTGACTCTAATATTGTCTAGACTTTAGCTTTGGTGTCATAACTTCTTGTTATATAAGTTATGTGTATTTAAGTTATATTGTGTGCTTAACATTTGTCCCTTGTAAGTTGTAAACAACACGTTTACATAGATAACATTACTTAATAATTGTAAGTTGTCAACAATATGTTTAAACAGCTAACATTACTCAATGATTGTAAACTGTAAAAAACATGTTTACATAGCTAACATTACTCAATGATGTAAGTTGTAAACAAAATGTTTACATAGCAAGAGTTCAGGGTCAGTCTTGTTTACAGTTAGACTAGGTTTTTCTATTGGAAATATTCACATTTGATTGCATTACAGGTTAAATGAAAATGTAAATAAATAGGGATGCCATAAACAAAAAATTCATTCCTATCTTATATCAGTCTCTGGGAATCCGTCCATGATTAGAATTTACAGTTGTATTCACATATAATTTGAGAGGAATTATTTCTTTAAATTAGTCTTTAGAATTACTAAGTGCTTATTGACTTTATATATATACAATAATTGTGATTACTGTGAACTCATTCATAGACATACATGACTGCATCATTGTGGTACATCAATACTAGAGTAATGAATTAAGACTATTGTTGTTGCTTGTCTGAATTACTCTTAATTCAATTCAAGACTATTGGAATTCATAAAAAACATTCTGTAATTTTGGGCTTGTGATAGGTGTAGATTTCATGAAAGCTTTTGACATGGTGGATCATGAAATCCTTTTGAAGAAACTGAAATTTTACCAATCGATGAAAGCACAATTTAAATGGTTTACTTCATAATTAAGTGAGATAACACAACATGTTTATATAAATAATGTTC
>QKMX01135434.1:0-14058 GCA_003401595.1 Venustaconcha ellipsiformis
CTGTTAGTTCCATTTTTAAAGTCTTTGGTATGACTCAACCGAGGTTCTAACCAGCGACCTCCCGCATCGGAGGGGTACGCTCGAACCACTAGGTCACCGGAGCGTTTAAGTAGCTTACCATATATTTCAGTTGAGCAGAACAACTTGATTAGAATAAGGCAAAGGATCCTTTGGTTTCGCATCTGGTCATTTCTCAATCAGTTTAAAATGTATATGAAAAAGAGTCAGTGTTGCAGAAAACGTTGTTTTTTGTAGAATGGCTTAGAAAATGTTTGTACTAAAGCTGATTTTTCCAAAGACAGTATTCTCACCCACCTTATTAAGTGCACGTATAATGTAAATGCAACTAGCTTAGCATCAAACGTACGTAAATTAATGTACAATTACAAATAAAATGGTTAAATTAAATCACCTCATACAGTTTATCTTTGTATTATGCTGTTCATCAGTTTAATACAAATTTGTTTCTTCCCAGATTTGATTCATGCTCAACCATTGTGATGGTGCATGGTACGCCAATCAACCTAGGATTGTGGGATACAGCTGGGTATGAGGACTACAACGGACTGCGTGCGCTTGTCTATCCCCAAACAGTAAGTCTCTGCTCAAATGTAGTACAAAAATTATTGGAACGTTTTTGATAATCCAAATCAAGATAGTGCCCCTAAACTTGATGCATTTTATTGCATGTGAAGAAGCAATACACATATGTCATCTTCTGGAAGCAGTACAACATAAGTGTCCAGAGTGATATAAACCTTCATCTGCTGTTACATAATGTGCTTGCAGATCAGGATCTGTGTTCCTTGTTCTACTAATTACTCCTGAAAAATTGCATAGACACAGATCTGCATTAAGCATTCCACATCTGAGACTATGCAGTTTACAAGTGAAGCTGACTTACAGGCGAACATAAAACGGTATGTTAAAGCTCTGTGAAAATAGTTTATGAAGTCACACATCTTCAGCAAATGTTGCTGTACTAAACTGCACTATTTCAGATAATAATGTTATAGTTTATATGCTATAGATCCAAGATTTGCATCTTGATACGCAAGGATTAATCATAATAATAATATTATCTCATTCTTCAAATAAGTATTTATTTTTAATTATTATTTCTCTAGCTGAACAAATACCGTTTGATCATGTTCAGCTGAAATGGTTGCCATCTACATCGTTAGATAAACCCCATTGTTGGATAATATACCTAGATATGGAATAGAAGCGTCAAATCACTCTTATTACTAACAGAGTATGACAATGATACTTGGTTCTATTAAAGTCTGACATATGATGTTGGATTGTACCTGCATCAGATCCATGCAGGGATAGAATCTAATTTGTTTTGATTGCTTGTATTTTTGAAAAGAGGAGGAAAATAACTTTCAATATCCTGGCATATTTGTGCCTGTTGATATTGTTAAAATGACTGCAATCCAGGAATCTTGAAATAAGAATAAAACACTTTTCTATCACTTTCAGCTGTTTTTTTCCATCATCGTTATGAATTGTAAAAAATGATGTAAAGCTCAAACGCTAGTGGACGAATTAATCTGTAGTAGTTGCTTTAGCCCCTGGAACCAATGACATTAGTACTGTAATTAAATCAAGAAGACCAAAGTTGTTCGCTGTTTCGGGATTATCTGGCGCGAACGCAAATTATTTATACATGATATACTCTAGAGAAAAATACTGGGATCTGAGAACTGCCGGTTTTCATACTGATTGCATGATTGCGGGTTTACTGCAATTTTGTGTCCTACTACCCTAAAACCTTCACATTTTGTGCCCGCTCGAAAACAATTTTTTTGTCAGAACAATAATTATACTAATTAAAATAAGGATATTTTAGTTGATGTCCATCCATGTGTGAGCTACACTAGTAATAAACAGTCACTAAAGGTGAGAAACACTTGTCAACAAAAAAAGAACACTAAAGGTATGTAGTAGTCAGTAAAGTTGCAATGTGAAGTCCTTGGTGTTGGTATAAAATACATTTGAGACTAAAATACGCCTACGGTAAAGAAGATTTAATTCATTTTCCGGGTGAATTAATGACTTAAAAGACTAATACATTTATGCCAGTATACAATTTGTTGTATAAGGAATGATATATTAATTTTAAAAGAACAGTAATTGAGGAAACGTGTATTTATTATAATAAATGATAGTAGATAATGAAGGAACACCGAAGTTAAATGATAGCAACATCCAAAACAGAAAATTCCATGGAGCAACACATTTCAGGTTACCTAGACATGTTCATGTTTTCCTCAGGTACTTGAGCAATAATAAAATGATTATTGAATAACGTGTTACGTTCAAATATGAACATACAGTGCTTACGAATGGGCTTTGTGTGCACTTTCTTAAGTTCTCTTTCACTGACAACACAGTGCAAGACATGTAAGAGTCAAAGTGTGTGCAGTGCAGACAGATAATACAACGTCTAATATCCTTTCAATACAGCTCAATGGCGGCCAAAAAGAGCAATATCTATATTTTGTCCGCATAGGGTATTGAGCCCACGTCAAACTTCAGAATGTCGCACAAATGTCATGGGGTATGTCGACATGTCCCTCTACCCCTCCATGAAGATTCAGAGGACAACACCAGATCTTAATGCAGCGGGAATTAGAGATGATGCTCTTCCTTCCCCTCTCTCATAAATAATGCTATATGATGGAAGTAGGAAGTGTTTCATAATCCCATCGGGGTTAAGGGATGAATCATCCGATCCGACAATGAAACGGAAATGAATACGCTCAAAGTTTCTACGTGAGACTGTTTCTGGTGACGAAGTTCAGCGGCAAATAGAGACCTCTGATCGACTTCAACCGGCCGAAACAACTCATTTTGGTCCCGAATTTCAAGATCTAGACGGCAAAGCCCGTTCGTCTTTCAAAGAGACAACTAGATTAACTTCATACGAATTTATGGCAAATATCTTCGCTTCTCCTCTAATATCTCAATTCCGTGTTCTTCCTTTCGGTCTCAGTCAGAGTACTTGTTCTTTCAAAAACCAACTTTGTACCGTGTAATCTCTTGGGTTCAGGACTGCCTCCTCCACAGTAACAGCAGCATACCTGGACAAGAATCTTCAAAAGCATTGGGTAAGATCGGTATTGGTACAAGATGTGAATAGCCTTCTTAACATTATCACAGTTTAGTGTGAATAATAAACGTCGAGAAGTTGGACCAAATTCCCTTACTGAACAATTTATTTATCTCGATATGGAATTTCTTATAAACCTCAATCTTGTAGGTCTCCCTCCCAAATGTACATATAACATTGTTTATGCGTCGGAGACGATTCAGTCAAAAGTGTGGGAGTTTCTTAATCTCCTTGGCATGTTCATTATGGCGGCAGATTTGTTACCCGTTGGCCGCTTTCAATCCCAATGACATGTTACGGGCTATTGGGATCAGTATATTATGATATCGACCCATATAAAAACTTCCTTTTCCAGTGGCAAGACAGGAGCGACTTGCAGCAGAAATACACATCGAAAACCCATAACCGGTAGTCACGATTTGTACAGATGCCAGTTTGTCGGTTTGGTGATCACAAGTTCTACCGTTCTTGGCGACGGCATGGCATTGGGATGTGGACATGACGAGAGATGGCCCTTCACGTCAATCTCCTGGAAAATAAATCCATACTCAATAAATTCAGCAACTGGATAGAACACTTGCTTGGATATACGGTCCGAAAACTGTCGGAAATTTGTTAGTGATCACGAACGCCTAAACCATTGAGAGACCAATGGTGGTCTAAGACATTCGCCTTGATAGATCCCATACAGCTAACCTCCGTCAGCGTGCGGTGGGGTCTTTAGCTAAACCAGCATGGGTACGTAAGCAAGATTGGCATTTGCTTACCGTAGGCCAGCGGGTCTTCCTGGGGTTTACCCTTCTTCTTCCTCCACCAAGTATTGTCCATCATCGTCTCCTCATTTCCGGATCCAGAAGCAGGGTACGTCGATGCTCTGTGAGTCATCTGGAAGGAAATGTGGGTTTATACCTCCTCTCAATAGCCCTGATGCTAAACGTAGTTCAGAAAAGTATGGAAACAAACTACTTGATAGTAGTGATCACTCCTTTATCATAGGACATATTATGGATCTATAAACTTTCATACCCACTAAAGTAATGGCGACCTCCACCCTGCTCAGTCAGCCCAGATTGTCACTGTTCCATTAGTGTCCATAGAAGCTCCCCGTTCGCACCTGGCTGATATCAGGGAAGCCTTCCATGAAAAGGGGTTTGGAAATTCAGATGCTTGGGATCGCAACAGCTAGAAGGATATCTATTCACAATACATACAAAAGCGAATTGGGGATTTTTACGGTAGAAGTCACATCATATTTTTACATCACTGTCTGAATACATTCCTCAGCTGGCCAACATCTTTCTTTCTCTGGTTGAAGCCATGATTTCCCAATGAGCCCGGACTCGTTCTGACATGATGGACGAGATGGTTTTTCACACAGCAACCTTTCCGATTTGATGTCCAATTTATATCTCTGCGGGTTGACATAACTCAACTCATCCATCTCCATGAATCAGTTATCATCTAAGACTTTCTTTCTAATAGCGAATGTCTCAGCATGCAGAGATAGTATGCTGCAGCCCTCTTCGTGGACCTGAACTATGTGCAGTTTCGTCCATACGGATATGATGTTCTAATGACACAGACTGGTTTAATTCCCCAAAACAGGTTGCTATCATGAGGAAACCAACAAACAAATAATCGCAACCTCTCCTTGATCGACACATAGAAAGCGGTGGAACTCCAGGGTGGTTTTGCATGTAACTGTCAAGGGCAAGATAGGTTCAATGTAATTATCACCACACTTCAACTCGGTGAATATCGTTCAATTTTCTATTTTCATTGAACCTTTGAATACCCTAACGAACCCAATTCGAGGTTAAGAGTTTATCCTGTGTCAGATGTATATTAGGATATCATTATTATGGCCAGGTCAGCCAACCGATCATTTGATAGTAACATACATCTACACTAATAGGTGGGTTTTGTATTTCCACGGTGATGCATTAAATGAACATTCCTGTCGCTACTTAAATTGGTGGATAGTCTGTGGGAGTGGGGTTTTTATTATCTTCAGAGATAAATTTTTATTTGTTGAGTATTGATATCATGTGTATTATAGTTCAACAAATTAAAGGAATTGTTACCTCACAAATACTAGTGAATTCACGGCATTGACAGAAGTGTTGTGTAATGTTACAGATTAAATATTTTCCAATGTAAAAAAGTTTCGTACATTTCTTTTTCAGGATGTTTTACTCATCTGTTTCTCATTAATAAGTCCAGCTAGCTTTGAGAACGTCAGACAAAAGGTAAGCTGTTAGTTGGGGGGAACTTTGTGTCCTATTGGAAACTGTTTACATTATTAAGATTTGCATTGGAAATTTCCTATAATAACGAATGATTTCAAAATGAAAAACAACAATTGTGTGCTAACATTAAAGAATAATTTAGGCTTCATTTCTCAAATGATCATGTATGAATATCAGATTGAGTTGTAATTGTAACGTACATGCATTTAGCCACTTCAGATCCTTGCTTAAAAGGGGAGGTTTAAATGCTCTTACTCGATGCTTATTAACCTAGCATTCGTATTGTGAGAAGCATGTTGTACAGTTAGTAAAAATTGGTATGCAGTTGCTATAGAATGCCATATTATCAGACATTTCCTCTTTTACTATCAGTCAAAAAAATCCTAAATATGTAGTTGTAATTATATGTTACTGCATTTAATGGGAAAATATGAACAAGTTGTTTTTGGATAGATATACTGCACGACCATGAGAGTGCAATATATCCATCCGGCAAAACAAGTTTATTTTTCCCCACACACATACAGTAACCATTTTATTATATGCACATTTACTTACTCTACTTACGGGTTAAATATTTAAACAAAACTACACTACAAGAGACAAAGTAACCGAATTTATACTGCATTTCAAAGTAAATACACAAGCGCAGAATCATCAGTACACAACAACACTATTAATGCGCACATAACTACGACCATCGAAATTTGAACTATTGGTAAATCGCGCGCTCGACATCACTTCCAAAATGAATTGCCGGTTTTTGTCTACTTAAACTTGAAATTTAGTGTCATATTGTGAATGAATGAACATTACAATATCTTTTAAAGTTGGTTTGGAATGAATGGATTTTTGGTGATAAATATACTCAGTTCCGCTAGATTTATTAGTTGTTTCAATTCCGCACAACTTACGTGTGTCTGTGATTTGAAATGAGAGCATGGGACACGTTTTGATTCAGCTGCATATGGGTTTCCGTTCTGTCACTGAATGTTTGGAATGATAATGTGGAAAATATGAACTCTTTTAATTGTAATTATCAAAAAGACTTTGTGGAATTTCACGTTCATTTCATTTTGAGTTCAGTAAGTAGGATGCACTTGGAACATAGTCGAAATTACAGTACTATTTCGATAAATGTGTAAGCAAGCTCTAGAATCAATGACATAGCACATGTAATTCGGATTTGCAGAACGAGGAAAGTACATTTTGAGGAAATTCAAGATGCCAACATTTAAGTATAATTTTGCCATTCCTGATACCAGCTAAAGAAGATATGTTTATACGTGGTCACTTGGTCCTTCCCCAGTTATGTTTTGACCTGTACTCAGTACCATGGCGTCTATCGCTTGCAAAGCGTTTGGTGTATCACAATACATTCACCCAGCGGCAATAATAATTCTTCGTCGTTCTGGCTTATTGACTCTGACGATTTTTGCTTTTTTTAAACAAGACCTTCATTTTCCCCCACGAATTTAGTACTTTCACGTGGAAAATATTACATATTTGAGATATATGCGATATCTCTGGTCCTCAGTATACTTTTGTATGCTATTTTTAAATACCCCAGAGATCACTAATCATAGTCTAAACAATTCCATTAACAAAATGTTACGAACATTTCTCCTAAATAACTGTTCAAATGATCATAATGGTATTGTCAATAATGCATTTTTCACTTTAAATGATCAGAATGATATTTTCAATACTGCGTCTCTCACATTTGTTGTGGACATTGTGATTTCGTTTGCTTGTTTAAAAATTTCATTTATGACTCAATAAACTCGTCCACATCAGTTTATGAACTTTATTTGAAATACACGAAACAGCTGTTTTAGTTCATCCACAAATGTACCTAATAAATTGAATCTATAAAAACGAAACCTGAAGTCTACTGCATGAGTGTGCATGGTTTCTTTACAAAATAGTTCCTTGAGGCACACGTCTCGTGCACATGAGTGCAATATGAGTGTTTAGTATCGTAAAATACTGCACAAATCTGACAATGTAAAGTTCACGAAAAAAAGAGTATATAATGATTTACCTTTCACGGTTTTAATGTACAGATAACAGAGTATTTTTGTGACAAAATAGTCAATTTTCATTGTTAAAATTCTTATATGAATGTCCTTAATAGAAGCAGTTATCAATGTCTTGGGAAGCTTAACCAATCTCTTGGAATGAGAAAACATCGTAATCTTTGTCCTCAAGTTTTAACCTTTTTCAATATTGCATATGTTAAATATCATTTTAAAAATATTATTAAGCTTCTCTAGAAAGGAATTATTGCATTATTTTTGCTTTTTAGATATGCTGGATTTAAAAAGAAACAACTGATCCCATTTGTATAACATGATACAATGAGTGGATTTTTTTCTTTTAACATAATTTCATTGAAAAAGGGACGCAGTACGTAAATTATACAAACATTTCGGAGTCATAGTCGCTCAATTGAAAGAGTTTCGGACTTGAATCGAAGGATCGCTAGTTTGATATCCACCCAGGCCAACGCGGGTCAGCTCTATCCTTGTGAACGGCTCTTTGATCCCGTTTTAGCCAAAAATGTGTCATTAAAACCCAGAAATGGAAAAAAACCCACATTTATTCAAACTTGAATAAGTAGTTCTTTCAATCAGAAAATTTGTAATTCCATGTTTTACTGTTTATGTGGAGATTAAATGTATACAGTAATAGAAAAACAAAGACTAATACACAAGTTTGGTATTTCTTAGTTAAAGTTATAGGATGCGAATAATATTAAATATTTCTGCTTCCAAACCTAATTCATATTGCACACATTGGGCTTGTTACGCAAGAGATTCTTTAATCATTTTCAGTGAAAAGTTAAGTTTCACCTGAACATTGTTATGATCATACTTGAAATTTTTACTTATAGTGGTTCCCAGAAGTGATACATAACTGCCCGAAAACACCAATCATTCTAGTGGGAACCAAGCTGGATATGAGGGAAGACAAAGAAACAGTGGAACGACTAAATAAAAAGAAATTTAGACCAATATCATACTCACAAGGACTAATTATGGCTAAAGAAATTAAGGCAGTGAAGTATCTGGAGTGTTCCGCTCTTACACAGAAGTGCTTGGATGACGTTTTCGATGAAGCAATAAGAGCTGTGATGAATCTTAAACTGCCTCATCACAAAACGAGACGATGTTTAATTTTATAGACAACATATATCCAATATGTTGTTTTAGTGAAGTAACTGTAAACTGTTAATTATCCATTTCCACAAAAACTTAATGATTTGTATTTATTATTAGCGGTTTCTCATTTATTGTGAGTCTCTTGAATTGTAGATATTGAGCACTTGAAAATCTTTGTCTTTCTAATATTCTGCTCCTTTCTATGACCGGTTTCCGTATATATGGATACAAGAAAGTCAAGCCTTGTTTAAATGATTCAGTCAAATTTAAATCTATAGACGTAAATTTAACACAAGTTGGTAGTCTAATAAAAAAAGAAATTGTTATATTTTTCGTAATAAGGTATCACAATCGTCACACATATATGACAACTTTGTTCATCTGTGCTGATTTAATTTTGTTGCACCCACTTCAGTCACATTTCTGGCAATTGCATCGGTTACTTCAATAGATTAGTACGGCTGTGGTAAAAACATTTATGTTTGCATGTTTTTTCCAACACCCGTCAATAGACATGGAATCAAACATTACGCAGCTTAAAAAAATCATTCTTTGTCATGGTCACTGGCCCCTTTTACTTTGGGGTGGAGATCACGGTCATATAAATTTTTGTAGTGCGGGTTTGGTTAAAGATTTTCATTTGCATTATGTCCGAACCCCCTTGATAAATATATTCTCCTCTTATCTAGCATTCTACAATACACTGCCACATCCTTATCAATATGGAGTGAGAATAACCGTCATAGAAAATGCGCTTTAAGGATTTGGATTAAGTTTGTTTGATTTCTTATATTTCCTAAACTCCTTGATGGCTTTTCTTCTTGTTTGGGATAAATCATTATACAGTCATTATAAGTCACTCAGTGAAACAGATTCCTTTTCCTTTGACCTTATGTTCTTTGTGGAAGGCATAGATTTAATTTAAGGCTTTGTTTTAAGCTTTTGTATATTTGTTTATATTTCCTTAACATCTTGACACATTTTTGTCAAACTTAAATTGAACTTTTATCATGCCAGGACAATTCTGTGGCATGTTCGCTTTCCTGTTGCTGAATTAGCTTCATACATGAATCATTATGAGGAAAAGACAATTCATTCCTCGATATTCTCGTTCTACCTTCTTACTTTGGAGTTAACGTCACATGTTATACAGCAAATGTTTTGATTATGGCCTTGACATTCACTTTTCATTATGCTGTGATCATGAACTTGTCGTGTGGGCTCTGATATTCATGTTTCAATATGCTGTGATCATAGACTTGTCATGCAGGCCTTGACCTTCATGCTTCAATATGCTATGATCATGGACTTATCATGCGAGCCCTGACATTCATGCTTCAATATCCCGTGATCATGGACATGTCATGTGGGCCATGACATTCATGTTTCAATATGCTGTGATAATGGACTTGTCATGCAGGCACTGACATTCATGTTTAAATATTATGTGATCATGGACCTGTCATGCAGGTCCTGACATTCATGTTTCATTATGCTGTGATCATTGACCTGTTATGTAGGCCCTGATATTCATGCTTCAATATGATGATCTATACATTGTTGACATGTACGCAAAAGGATATGGTTTGATACTTCGTGATCATAATTGTTATCAAAAAAGGAGACTGAATTGGACTATTCCATTCCCCCCCCCGGGCAGATGACATTATGTGTACAATAACTGCCTTTATTTGCATTGGATTGCAATAAAATTTGCTATGGGACATGATGACACCTTGGCTCCTTTTAATTTTGCTTGCCAGTATTCTAAATCATTATTTGACAGCTTTATAGTCCTATATTGCCAAACCAACCCTCTTTTGCTTCCGAACTACATCGATCTCCATTTCTATTAGATTTTAACCAAATTTTGTAGGCAGCCAATTTGTTAATGAAGCCTTAGCCGAGTTTAACGGTCGGTTTTTTATGAAATAGTTTTACAGAATTATACCATAATTCAAGAACACAGACTTTTTTCTTATCGCAACTTCTTTAATTATCATTAAATTTCAACTGCATTTGGCATGCAGCTTGATATTGATGAGGTTTGGGCTGACCTTACAATCAGTCTACATTGTCGTATACCAGAGTCATAGCCAGTTGTTTTTAGATCCACTCACGTGACCCTTTTTAAGAGATACCAACCAAATTCTACATGCAGCTTGATATTAATGAAGTCATGTAGAGTTTATTCAGTTCTGAGTTGTAACCACATATCGTTCAACCCATCCATTTTTATTTCCTCAGAATAAGCCTTTTATTTATCCATGGTGCATCCTGATGCCCAAGTTGCTCTGACATTTGTGGTGATGTCCTACAAAACACGAAACCTTATTTATGTCAGGTTTTGTAGAAAAATCGGTATTGCTACTGTTTTGCCTGATTTATATTATTATCATTGTACATAACAGAATTATGGCTCCTGATTATGAGATTACTTTAACTTTCATTTCAAAACAATTATCTTAATTATTATCAGATTTCATCTCAATTTGGCTTGCAGATATTGCTGAGAGATCTCAGGTGGGTTTGATTGTTAGCATTCCACAATATTCACATATTTCAGCACAGCAGCTCTCGTACTTATTATTGGATCTGAAATATTCAAGGTGTTACTGACGAGGCATAAGATGAGTTTTGAATGTCATTTATGCAGTGTTTGTTTCAACATATTACATCGTATATCACCCTTCTTTTCTTTTCGCATCATAATTAAATCTTAATTGATTCAGTCTAAATTTGATATCCAACTTTATATTGGCTCATTTTTTTAAATACTTCAACTTATGCATAATGCCACTGAAGTACTATGTATGAGTGTGACATACTGTGTTGAAACTGATTTATATTAACGGATAAATTGCTGAATTGATATTTAATTCATTCAAATCATTGTTTTCAAAGATTGAACAAAGTCTGTTTGATTAGCAAACACACTGGCTCAGGAAAGAAGGATTTTATTTTTTTTATTAATAAGTAAGATGAAAAAATATGTTAATGAGAAAGTGAAAATATTTAGACGTGCACAAATATACACACAGACACGTATATGCTATTATTTATGAAATTGTCTGGACAATATCTTATTGAATAATTAATTCTAAATATATTGTCTGGAAACATAGTATTTATGTTATGTACTTAATCATCTTGCAAGAAAATCATTTTTTTTGTCAAATATTTTCATTTTAAGTAATATTTGAACTTAGAAAAATCTGAAATTGTAAGATATGACTTTCTGTGGAATCGAGATATGTCATATTTAAATAAATGTATCTGCTTCAAAATCCATATATCTGATATTACTTTTCTTCCTGAATATTTTATTGTGATTAATTCAAGTTGTCTTTATTTCTTTAAAGTTTTAATGAAAATATAGGTATTAACTTTATTGTACATGGTGAATATCAGCTTTTATTTGCAAGACAATTCTTGTACATTGCGCTGAAGGTTGATGTTCTAGCCATTTTATTGAAGCTTCTGCCTGATGTCTGTGTATACTTGATTGAACAAATATAAATAAAACATGTTTCGGATTATTTTATTTTGTTGATGTATTTAGTATGTTATGCATATTTAATATCTCTTTACATGTTTGGAAATCAAATCATCAATTCTTTGCGAAAATAGCGAGCAAAATTGTTTATCATTTTCAACATGTGACTTACTGTTGTAAACGATATCTGAAGTTTGGTGCTAATATCTTTGAATGCCACAGATTTTCAGAATATGATTTCGAACTGTACTGAAACATTTCAGATAATAGTTTAGTCTCTATACTCATAATTCCAAAGTTTGTACACTGATAAGCACGGGTTAAACATAACAATAGTCTTGGCACTTTCTGCGGAAAAATAATTAGTTTTTTTAAAACTATTATTTATTCGGCTGATCATATACAGTTTGATATCAATTAGATGCCGAATGTTGTCTGTCTCCTATATATGGCAAGAATGGGGGACACAGTGGCTCCTACCCTTGGAGTCCTAGGTGCAACAGCGAGCTGACTTCAATTTTTTCCATATGAAATTTCCATGGCTAATCACTTTGGACCATTGGAGGAAAATTTCTCGAAGTTACTCGAATGAATGCTGAATTGATGGTAAATGTGAAATAATTGAAGAACAATTTCTGTAGTAAGAAATTAAGCTCTTTTACCTAAATGTTTATAAAGTGGAGCTTTTCTTTGCTGCTGTCTAAAACATCATGTAAATTGCATAAGTCAACGTTTGCCTTTACTTAATGTTACGTTAAACTAAAATATGGGTTTTCATGTTATCAACCACATGTCAGATAACAATTGATAATATTCAGCAATTTTAGTTTAAGAAAATCCATTTCCTGGAGTATGACGAATTTCTGTATTACAGTGTCCATAACAGTATCAGCTGATAAAAGCAGCAGAATAAAAAATGATGTTTGTTTATAGCAAATCAAAAAGCCTAGGTAAAGAAAAGAACGTAGCTATTCATACAGATACTATCAGAAACAATGAAAAATGCAATGTAAATCACATGTTAACTAGAACATCATCATACATATATTTAGATGCCTTAATTTGCCCTAACACAGCTTGACCATATCAAAAAGAGCATTTACATTCCCACATAAGATGAGTGGCGTGTATTCAAAGTTCATTGTCCGGCATATTTTATATTCATTTAAATTGTTTATTGATATAAAAATGGCATTTACTCTTCTTATTTAAGAGAGATTTGTTTTCAATAATCTCTTTGCGTAAAGGAAAGAAATTATATGTACACACTATTCAGTAACTGGTTCTGTAAGGGGTGAAAAAATTGTGCCATAGTCTAATCCAACATTAACAAATTATTCAAAGGCAAAGTAAATAATACGCAGAAACAAAAGTATTCACAGGAAATACAAGAGACTATTCATTTACATTTATTCTTACATATTCACATACATCTCTCTCTCTCTCTCTCTCAATGTTGTCAATTAATATGACACATATTTCGTTGTATTTCTGGTTAAAGTTGTATTCCTGCAACATCGATCTCTGATTTTTATTCTTCATTTTATTAATAGAAGTAAATGGATTGTGATAACTTAATACTATAATTAGAGGCATACACATAAATATATATTTTGTATGCGCTTGTTTGCTTATTCTCTTCAATTACAAAAATGACAGCACAGTGCCACAAATACAAGAGATTCAAAGTAGTGGAAGTCGTTAAGAAAATGTACCCGCTTCATACAAATTGCTCTGCATCACACACAAAGTATGTACAGTGTGGACAGAGAAGACATGGTCTAATGTACTTAGAACACAGCCCAAGGACTGCAAAAAAGAACAAGATCTAATTTTGTCTCTATGTGGTACTTAGCCTACGGCAAACTTTAGAATCCTTCACAAGTCTCATGAGGGATGTCGAGGTTCCCCTTACCCTTGAAGATTCAGAGGACAACGATATACCTTAATGCAGTTGGAATGAGGGACGATTCCAGCAAGGAAGTGGAATCTTACATGCTCTCTCTCTCTCTCTCTCTCTCTCTCTCTCTC
>QKMX01135458.1:0-22604 GCA_003401595.1 Venustaconcha ellipsiformis
TGACTTTGGTACAATTTATTTAACCAATACTTCTAAGAGTATTCAAAATTCGACACATCACAATGACATAAATATATTCACACGATTGTCTGAATTAATTATAGAACCTACATTGATATATATTGTTCAGGGTCATGTGAACTTCATACTGACATGCACTTCCGAGAAACTTTATATTTCAAACAGTCTTCAGAGAACAATTGTGAAACATGTCATGCATTAGTTGGAATATGTATTTCAATTATTACATTCGTTTATACTCATTCGGTTAATCATAGTCATCTTGAAACTTGTATATAACAATGCATATTTTGCGAAACGAGCTGAATATATTTCGATTATAATGACTAACAAATGATTACAATGATTTTCATATCCTGGAGGAAAAGCAATACTAGTTAATTTGATATTTATGTGGAAAGTAATATTCTTTACTGCAGATAGTCTGCTGATGCAGTATTCAATCATGCCAAATCGATAGGTGATATAGTAATTATCTGATATTTTCTTCTTATAAAATGATAGATACAGTAAGCAAATTTGTAAATTAGTTTGGAATTGGTCAAAAGATTTAAGTAGCTATACGTTTTAGGAAGGATTTATGGAACAGAAATGAATGCTTTACTAATGAGAATAATTTAATATTTTTCAGCCGATAGTAAGTACTATTATTCGAGATAAAGTATGGTTCTGGAATAAAGTAAAACGGTGCATATTATTTGATTATCTAATTACGCCCAATTTATCTGATTCCATTCATTTTTATATCCATTCCTTAGTGAGGACGGTAAATTGAATTTGACACTCAATTCGGATAAACGTGATATTTAATAAGTCATCTTTGAACAATGATGCAGCAAGAGATGTATTGGCTAGAATATATATATTTTAGTTGCTATCCTTTACATTCAATCGTTTATTCAAGACCATCTTGACACTAGAAAGTAACTGTATACAATGGAGAGAAGGCAGATATGGGGTATCTGTAAATGCAAACCGGACAATAATGTCTTAGTGGAATGTGCTGAGTATACTTTTCCTACCATTTATACAGAAAGGTAATACAAAAGTAGCTAACTTTTTATGCATCTGGAAAACGATACTAAATGCCAGAATGATTCCTTGCATGCACAGTACTAATATGAGAAAATGAAAGCAGATATCACAAATCTCATATATTAGCATCCTCTTCTAATAGGTTCTATCATCAATGTACTGGATTTTACTTTAATTACTATCTTCCAAGAATTACGTTCAGCCAAGAACATTTTTCTTGCTTTTGATTACATTTTGCAAGTTAGAGTTTATTACTATTACTACATCTCTCACATTATGATCGATGATTTCCCTTTCACGGAATACACGAAGATATGTCACACACAATTCATTATGAAAATATCATGCACATTTCGTCGCAATAATTCGTTTCAGGAACTTTTTTTATATAAACATCAGCTTTTAGCAGAATAGAGGCTATTATACAGTATATATAATATATTGATTGATTCATACGATCAGATAGATGATAATCTTTCATATATAGGAAAATCATATTAATTATAGAACTTGCACACTTATTCATTCTTTATCAGAAAGGTAAAGTGAAATTGACACACATCTGCAAAATTAATCGTTCTTATCACCATTGCAGTACAATAACCTCTACTAATATAACCAGTCTTTTTTGTTTCAGCAAGAAGTAAGTACTATCCATTGAAACTAACACTTTATTGCAATAGTCTCCTGATCAATATGGGGTATATTTCATTACAAAGACAAAAATAACGGTTGCCAGAAAGATGCACAATACGTCGTTGGAGTGAAATACTAAATCTAATAGTGCCAGATGATCATAGTTGCTTTCTATCGCGAAAGTCACTAAAATATGTCATACTGAATTCGCCATGGTTTATGGGACTCTGATGATATACATGATGCACGAGTATATACGGTCAAACAGTACAAATAGTGCATGGATTGATAAAGATATTATGAAAGATGATATAAATATATTCACATGATGGTCTTGATTAATTATAGAACCAACATTGATATACATCTTTCAGAGTGATGTGAACTTGATACCGACATGCATTTCCGAGAAACTTTATATTTCTACTAGTCTTAAGAGGACAATTGTGAAACATAACATGCGTTATCTAGAATATATATTTAAATTATTAAATTCGTTTATACTCAATCGTTTAATCATGGTCATCTTTAAATTTGGATCTAACACTGCATCTTGTGCGAGATATGCGGAATACACTTCGATTACAATGACTATAACACGATTACAATGATTCTCATATCTAGAAGGAAATGCAATAATAGATACATTTATAGTTATGTGGAAAGTATTATTCTTTGCTGCAGTGATTCTGCTGATGAAGTAACAAAGCATGTGTAATTGATAGATGATATGGTAATTATCTGATATTTTCTTCTTCTGAAATTATTATATCATCAACTTGTAGATTTATTTGTAATTGGTCGGAAGATTTAAGCAGCTATACGTTTTAGGGAGTATTTCATGGAACACAAATTAATACTTTACTAATGAGAACAATTTCATATTTTTCAGGAATTGGTAGGTAATATAATTTGAGAAAGTAAGCCTGTGCATAATATTCGATTATCAAGTTCCGGCTAATTTATCTCATGCTATTGGTTGTTGATATCCATTGCTTAGTGAAATTGACACTCAGTTTGGATACACTTGATATTTTAATAAGTCATCGGTAAACAAGCATCCTGCAGGAAATGTATCACCTAGAATATGTATCTCAAATAAAACTGTCCATTAATTTCAATCGCTTAATCAATGTTCTCTTGAAACTAGGAAGTAACTATATACAACGGCCAGTTGGCATTTATGGGTCATCTGCAATTGCAAAACAGTGAAAACTGCCGGTGTGGAATGTGCTGAGTATACTTTTAATATCAATTTATAGTGTATAGAAAGGTAATACAAAAGTAGCTAACTTTCTATGCATCTGGAAAACGATACTACATGCATTGAGAAAGTGATCGCAGGTATCACACATTTCTCATATTAGCATCCTCTTCTAATTGGTATTATCGTCAATTTAGTTGACGTTACGGCTATTATACAGTACATAATAATATATTGATTGATTCATACGATCACTTAGATGATAATCTTTTATCTATATGAAGGTCTGGATAAATTATAGCACTTGCACAATTATTCATTCAAGATGAGAAAGTTAAATTGAAATTGTCATTCATCTGCAGTAGTGATTATTCTTATCAACACCGCAGTAAAAATAGCTTTATTAATATAACTAATCTATTTTATTTTCAGCAACAAGTAAGTACTATCAATTCGAAGTAACACCTCATGGAATACTCTTCTTCTGATACATATGGGGTATCTATAAATATAAAAGAGACCCAAAAAATTGGTTCCCAGAAATATGCAGAATACATCGTTACAGTGAAGTACTAAATCCAATAGTGTCATATCATAATAGTTGATATCCTTCGTGATTCAGTCACTAAAATTTGTCATACTGAATTCGCCATGTTAGATCGCTTCATGGGCTATTCTGAAATACATAATGTACGAGTTTATAAGGTCAACCGATACAACACAAATAATACATGGATTGATTCAGAAGTTATAAAAGACGAGATATATATATATATATATTCACATGATGGTCTGAATTAATTATAGAACCTACATTGACATCCATTGCTCATAGCTAGATGAAGTTGATGCTGACATTCATTTCCGAGAAACTTTATATCTCAGCAAGTTTTCAGAGAACAACTGTGAAGCATGACATGCATTAGCAAGACTATGTATTTAAATTATTGCTTTCCTTTATACTTAACATTTAATCATGGTGAAATTTAAACTTCAATGTAACAATGCAAATTGTGTGAAATGTGCGGAATACACCAAAACCACATTGACTATTGTATAAAGAAGGAAATAAAAATATGTCCAAATGAGAATAATGTAATTTTTCAGCTTTCTGCTCAGCTAGTAAGTATTATTATTCGAATTTAAACATGATTAGGATATAAGGTAAAATGGTGCATATTATTCTATTATCCAATTCGTCAAATACACCTGATGATATTGGTTATTTCGAACAAGTTAGAGAGAACCTAGACACTCAGCATACAAAATGAAACTATACAGTATATATAATTAATTGAATAATTTATACGTTCAGAGTGATGATAATAATGTATCTATATGATGATCTGAATTACTTACAGAACTTGAACACTTATTCATTCCTTACGAGAAACGTAAATTGAAAATGACTATCATATTCGATAAAAATAGTTGGTAACAGCATAGCTGTACAGTGAGATTTACTAAAATATCCAATCCGTTTTTTTTTCAGAAAAGAGTAAGTACTATCCATTGAAAGCAACGCTTGGTGCAGTAGTCTTCTTATATATATATGGGGTATCTGTAAATCAAAAAAGAGGAAAATAATGGTTGCTAGAAATATGCATAATTCATCATTATAATGAAGTACTAAATTTAATCGTGTAATGCAATCATATTTGCTTTCCTACGTGATCCAGTCACTAAATTTTTCATACTGAATTCGCCTCATTAGATAGTTTCAGGGGCTCTGATGATGTGCATGATGTACGAGTATATACAGTCAAACGATACAGTATAAATAGTACAAAGAGTGATTCAGAAATTGCCACACATCTGCAATAGAAATAGCTTTTATCAGCATTGCAGGACAATACTCTTTACTAATAAAGCATTCTGTTTTTGTTTCAGCAACCAGTAAGTAATATTCATTGAATCTTTCACTTCATGCAATAGTCTTCTGATACATATGTGGTATCTGTACATAAAAAGAGAAGACGAAACTAATGGTTGCCATAAATATGCAGATTACATCGTTAGAGTGAAATACTAAATCTAATAATGCTATATAATCATAGTTGCTTTCCCTTTCCATACAGTCATTACACTATGGAATACTCAAACGGAGAGTTTAGCTCGGTTCAGGAGCTCTTATGATATACATCATCTATGAGCATAAACGGTGAAACGATACAGTACAAACAGGATGTGGACAGAATTAGGAGTTTTTAAAGATGATACAAATAAATTCACTTGAAGCACTGGATTAATTATAGAACCAACATTGCTATTCGTTGTTCAGAGTGAGACGAACTTGAACTTTGACACACATTTTCGTTTATACGGAATCGTTTAATCTTGGTCATCTTCAAACTTCATTGCAACATTGCAAAATGTGTGAAAAATGCGGAATGCACCCAAATCACAGTGACTATCGTATTTAGAAGGAAATGCAATACTAATTACTTATATATGCAAGAGGAAAGTGATATTCAACGCTACAGATATTCCAGACACGCAGTTTTCTAATATGTTTAAGTGATACGGGATATTGTAATTCTCTTATATGATCACCATCATCAAAAGTAATTGATACTAACAGCAACTTTGTATATTTATATGTGATTGACCAGAAGACTTAAGTGGCTCTACGTTTTTGGAAGTAATTTATGCAACACAAGCGAATGCTTTACTAATGCGAACAATTTATTTTTTTCATCAATTAGTAGATATTCAAGATAAATCATGGTTCTGGGATAAAGTAAAACAGTGCATATTATTCAATTATCAAATTCTGCCTAATACATCGATTCGTTACTAACGTGAATAATTCAATTTTTTCAGTCTGAGGTAAGTAAGTTTAATTGCGATACGCCCTAGTTTTGGGAACACTGACGTTGCATATTTAGCATATCTCAAAATCTTCCCAAACTATTTGTTGCTATTGGTTGTTTGAAAGATGTTAGAATGAAGTACTATAGCTAAATATGTGATCTGATAAACAGTTGCTTTCCAATGAATTGCACTGAACATCGCATACTAAATTCGCTATATTAATTGTTTCAGAAATTATTATTATATTCACGTCACCTTTCAGCATAGAAGGTGCAACAATGACAAATAGTGAATCTATTGTTTGATTAATACGTTCAGACAGATGATAATCTTATATATGAATCAAATCTAGATTAATTATAGAACTAGTACACCTATTCCTTCCTTATGAGGATAGTAAATTGAAATTGATACTCATCTGCGAACAAGTTAGAGTGAGGTAGTATAACTAAATGTGCAATATTACAATACTTGATTTTCTTCAGATGACCATTATTCAAATATGTCATCCAATCTGTTTTACTTTCAGACTGACGTAAGTACTATCAAATGAAATTAATACTTCATAAAATAGACTGATCATGGATATGGGGTATCTGTAAATCAAAGAAAATAAAATACTGGTTGTCAGTAACATGCGGAACACTTCGATAGAGTGAGGTACTATACCCTCGCTATCTAGTCACTAAAAACAGAATACCCAAATGAAGATTTCAGCACGGTTTACGAGCTCTTGAGATATACAGCATCTATGAGTAAATACGGTGCAACGATACAGTACAAATAGAATGTACATTGAATTAGGAGATATGAAAGATGATACAAATATATTCACATAATATTCTGGATTAATTACAGAATGTTCATAGATATCCATTTTTCAGAGTGACGTGAACTTGATATTGACACACCTTTCCGAAAGCTTTCCTTCAGGGAGCAATTGTGAATCATGACATTCATTAGCTGAAAATGTATTTTAGTTATTCCATTCCTTTATATGCAACATTTAATCAATGGTCATATTTAAACTTGAATGTATCACAGCATATTGTGCTAAATCTGCCGGCTACACCCAAATCACAATCACTTTCGAATAAAGAAGGAAATACAAAACTTTACTAGCGAGTATAATTTAATTTTTCAGCGTCATCATCTGCAAGTAAGTATTATTATTATAGTTTAACCAATATTCTGAAATAAAGTAATTGGGTGCATATTATTATATTATAAAATCCATCCTATACACCTGACGATGTTATTTGGAACAACTTAGAGAGAACCTAGACCCTCGGCATACAATGAGAAACTAACAGAACATATAATATATTGACTGATTTTTAAGTTCATACTGATGAAAATCTCGTATCTAAATAATGGTCTGGATTAATTATAGACCTTGAACACTTATTCATTCCTGATGAGGAAAGTAAACTGAAATTGACAATCATCTGCCTTAATAGTCGTTGCTGACAGCGTTACTGTATAAATGCGAGTTAATAATATATCCAATCCGTCTTTGTTTCAGAAACGAGTAAGTACAATCAATTGAAGGTAACTCTTAATACAAAAGTCTGGAAATCAGCAAACAAAAATAATGGTTGCCAGAAATATACAAAAATACATCGTTAGAGTGAGAGACTAAACTTGCTTGTTTCTTGTGATCATAGTTGCTTTCACTTGCGCTACATTAACTTAAATGTGCAATACTCAAAATGCAGTTCAAAACATTTCATCCTATTGGTTATTTGGAACAGGTTGGAGTGAAATATTATAACTAAAAGTCTCATATGATAATAGTTGATTTCCATTGAAAATAGCTCATGCTAATTTATACTGAATTCTTATTATATGTACATCACCGATCAGAATAAATAATGCAACTATAAAACACGTTGAGTCTGTTGATTGATTCATAAGTTCAGGCAGATGATAATCTTGCATGTACATGAAGATCTGGAGTAATTATAGGACTTGAATTCTGTATAAGGATAGTAAATTGAAACTGACACTCATCGGAGAGCATTTTAGAGTGACGTACCATAACTAAATGTGTAATATGATAATAGTTGATTTCCTTCAAGCGGCGACAATTAAAATATGTCATCCAATCTTTTTCTCTTTTAGATTGACGTAAGTACTATCAATATCAATTGAAATTAAAAATTCATATACTAGACTGATGGTGGAAATGGGGTATCTGTAAAAAAAAAACAAAAAAAATAATGGTTTGTCAGAAAGATCTGAAATACTTCGTCAGAGTAAGGTACTAAAACTAATTTTGTTATGTGATCATTGTTGCGCTTCCCAGTTACTCAACTATTGAATACTAAAATGGCCATATTAGCTCGGTTCAGGACCTCTTAAGGTATACATCATTAATGAGTATATACTGTACAACCATCCAGTACAAATAGGATATGGATTGAATTAGGAGTTAGGAAAGATGAATCCAAATATATTCACACGATGTTCTGCATTAATTCTAGCACCTGCATGGATATCCATTGTTCCGGGTGAGGTGAAGGTTAATTTTGAACGCATTTCCGAGATATATTATATTAGAACCAGTCTTCAAAAAAACAATTATGAAGCAGGAAATGCATAATCTAAAACATATATTTCAATTATTACTTTCCTTTATACTCAATCGTTTAATCATGGTCTTCTTTAAACTTGTATGTAACACTGAATCTTTGTGTATTACAGGGAAATGCAATACTAGTTACTTTTATATTTATGTGGAAATTAATCATATTTGCTGCAGCGAGAAAGCTGACACAGTATTCTAGTATGTTTAGTTGAACGGTGATGTGGTAATTATCTGATAATTTCTTCTTCTAAAAAGATAGGTACTGTCAGTAATTTTCTAGATTGATTTGTATTTTTTGGTCAGAAGATTCAAGTAGTTTTACGTTTTAATGAATTTTGTATGGAACATAAATTAATGCCTTACTAATGAGAACAATTTAATATTTTTCAGGAGTTGGTAAGTACTGTTATTCGAAACAAAACATAAGTCTGGAATAAAGTGAAACGATGCATATTATTTGACTATCAAATGATTTTAGGGTTTTAAATAAAAGTTCACGCTCAATTCGGATACACGTGATATTTTAATAGTCATCGCTGAACAATTGTTCAGCAGGAAATGTATTGGATAGAATATGTATTTCAAAATTAAGACTGTCCTTTACATCCAAACGTTTAATCAAGGTCCTCTTGAAACTAGAAAGCAACTGTAAACAATAGCCAGTAAGCAGATATGGGGTATCTGTAAATGCAAAACGGAGAATGAATGTGTGGAATGTGCTGAGCATACTTTTACAACCAATTATACCTATCGAAAGGTAATACAAAAATAGCTAACTTTCTGTGCATCTGGAAAACGATACTAAATGCTAGAATGATTCCTTGCATACACAGTACTAAATTGAGAAAGTGATATCATATATCTCAAATCTCATATTAGGCTCCTGTTCTAATAGCTCCTATCAATTTAGTGGATTTTGCTGCAATTTTAATATCCTTCTAGCATCACGTTCAGTCATGAACACTTTCTTTGAATTTGATTTATTTTAACAAGTTAGTGTCAATTACTATAATTAAAATTCTCATATTAAATTCGTTGCTACCCTTCGCACGGAATCCACGAATATACAATTCGTTATGAAAATGTCAAGTACGATTTTTCGCAATAATTCGTTGCATGAACTCTTATGATATAGACATCATGTTTTAGCAGAGAAGAGGTTATTATACAGTTCATATACAGTTCATATAATATATTGATTGATTCATCCGATCATATAGATGATAATCTTTTTTTTCAATATAATGATCTGAATTAATTATAGAACGTACACACTTATTCATTCTTTGTGAAAACGGTAAATTGAAATTAACACACACATCTACAATAGTAATAGTTCTTATTAACATAGAAATCAGCTTTACTAATATAACCAATCCGTTTTTGTTTCAGAATGGAGTAAGTACTATCCACTGAAAGTAACACTACATGGAAAGCTCTCCTGATAGATATGGGGTATCTGTAAATAAAAAAAGAACATAATGATTGCCAGAAATATACAGAATGCATTCTTAGAGTGAAGTACTTAAACTAATATTCTCATATAACCAAAGCTACGTTCCCTCGCGATCCAGTTACTACAGGGATTGATTCAGAAGTTATGAAAGATGATATAAATATATTCACATGATGGTCTGGATTAATTATAGAACCTACTTTGTTATCCATTCTTCACTCAGGTGAACCTGATATTGCCACGCATTTACGAAAAAAACTTTATGCTTCAAAAATTATTCAGAGAACAATTGTGTGCATGAAATAAATTAGCTATATGTTTTTCAATTATTACTTTTGTTTACACTCAACATTTAATCATGGTCAAATTTTAACTTGAAAGTTACATAGCATATTTTTTTAAATGTCCTTAAAACACCCAAATGATAATGACTATTGTATAAAAAGGAAATACAAAACTTTACTAACTAGAATAATTTATTTTTTTCAGTGTCTATCTCAGATAGTAAGTATTATTCTTCGTGTTTAAATATGATTCTAAAAAAAGGAACACGGTGCATATTATAGTATTATCAAATCCGACAAATACACCTGATGCTATTGATTATTTGGAACAACAAGTTAGAGATAACCTAGGCAATCAGCATACAAGGTGAAACTATACAGTACATATATTATATTACCTGATTCATAAGTTCAGACTGACGATAACCTCGTATCTTAATGATGATCTGAATTAACTATAGAACTTGAACACTTATTCATTCATGATCAGGAAGGTAAATTGAAATTGACAATCATCTGTCATAATAGTCTTTGCTAACAGCATTGCTGTAAGGTGAGATTTACTAAATTAACCAATCCGTTTTTGTTTCAGCTCCCGGTAAGTACAATATTTGAAAGTAGCACTTAATACAGTAGTCTTCTGGTAGAGATGGGGTATATGTAAATAGAAAATACAAATAATGCTTGACATAAATATGCAAAACACATCGTTAGAGTTAAGAACTAAATTTAATCGTCTCATATGACCATCGTTGCAATGGATTCATTACAATTTGTCATAATGAATGCGCCATATCGTTTCTGGGGCTCTGATGAAATACATGATTCACGAGTATATACGGTCAAACGATACAAATAGTACATGGATTGATTCAGAAGTTTTGAAAGACGATATAAATGTATTCATACGATGATCTGGATTAATTATTGAACCTACATTAATATACATTCTTCAGAGTGAGGTGCCACGCATTTCCGAAAAATTTTGTATTTCAACCAGTCTTCAGAGAACAATTGTGAAGCATAACATGCATTAGCTAGAATATGTATTTTCATTATTATTTTCATTTGTATTCAACATTTAATCAATGGTCATTTTCAAACTTAAATGAAACACAACATGTTGTGAGAAATGCGAGGATTATACCTAAATCACAAATTTGTCGCATAAGGAAGAAAATACAGAACATTGCACACGTCAATAAATTACTTTTGTTTGCTTTCTCATCAACAAGTAAACATTATTATTCGAGTTTACCCATTTAACCATGATTAGAAATAAAGAAAAAAGGTACATATTATTATATTATCAAATCCGTCCTATACATCTGATGCTATTGGTTATTTGGATCAACTTAGAGAGAACCTAGGCACTCAGCATACATTTTGAAACTATTCAGTAAATATAATATATTGATTGATTAGTAAGTTCAGACTGACGATAATCTTGTATCTAAATGGTGATCTGGATTAATTATAGAACTTGAACACTTATTCATTCCATATGAGGGAGGTAATTATAAATTCACAATCATCTGCCATAATAATCATTGCTAAAGGCTTTTGTTGTACAGTGAGTTTTACTAAAATAAAAAAAAATCCTTTTTTGTTTCAGAAACGTGTAAGTACAATCAATTGAAACAACACTTAATACAATACTCTTCTGGCATATATATGACATGTGTAAATCAGAAAAATACAAATATTGGTTGCCAGAAATATGCAGAATACATCGCTAGAGTTAGGTACTGAATCTACTTGTGTCATGTCATCATAGTTGCTTTCCCTCGCGCATCACCATTTGCTCAAACAATGCCCAATACTCAGCTCAAAACATTATTTAGAACAAGTTAGAGTGCAGTACTATAATTAAATGTGTCATATGATAATAGTTTATTTCCTTCCTACGGCGTTCATAAAAATAGGTCATACTGAATTCTACTGAATCTGTCATACTGAATTCGTCATATTATTCGTTTTAGGAACTCGTATCATCTGGACATCACCTATAAGAATAGAAAGTGCAACTATGGAACACCTTCAGTCTATTGTTTGACTCATTAGTTCAGACAGATGATAATCTTATATCTACATGAAGATCTGGATTAATTATAGAACTTGAACACTTATTCATTCCTTATAAGGAAAGAAAATTGAAATTGACACTTATCTGAAAATATGTTAGCACGAAAGACTATAAATAAAATTGTCATAACATAATAGGTACTATCAGCAAAGTTGGATATTTATCTGTAATTAGTCGGTAGACTTAAGTGGCTCTATGATTTAGGAAGTATTTTATTCAACATAAATGAATGCTTTACTAATGAGAATAATGTAATTTTTTCATCAATTAGTAGCTATTCTACATCAAACATGGTTCAGGAATATAGTAAAATGGTTCAAATTGATTATCACGTTCCGCCCAATACTTCTGATTATTTACTAATGAGAATAATTTTTTTTTTTTTTCATGAACTAGTAAGTATTATTATTTGAGATAAATGTGGTTCGGGAAAAGTATAACGGTGGATATTATTTGATTATGAAATTTTGCCCAACACATCGAATATTTTACTAAAGTGAATAATTCAAATTTTTCAGTTGGAGGTAAGTAATTTTATTTGAGATCCGCAGTTATTTTGGAGTACATTAAAATGTAGCATATTGTCCATATTTCAAATTCCTCCCAAATGATTTGATGCTATTGGATTTTTGGAACAAGTTAGAATAAAGTACTAAACTAAATATGTCATATGATAATAGTTGATTTGCGGTTCATTTAAATATGTCATACTGAATACTACTGAATATATCATACTGAATTCGTCATATTATTTGTTTCAGAAACTCTTATGATATTCACATCACCTATCAGCATAGAAGGTGCAACTATCTATTGCAACAGATGATACTCGTATATCCTCATGAAGATCTGGATTAATTACAGAAGTTGAAACCTTATTAATTCCTTAAAAAGAAAGTAAATTGAAATTGGCACTAATCTGCGAACATGTTATAGTGAAAGAATATAGCTAAATGTGTCATATGATAATAGTTGTTTTCCTTAGGACGGCCATCATTAACATATGTCATCCAATCTGTTTTTCTTTCAGACTGACGTAAGTACTATCAATTGAAATAGACGGTTCATATACTAGACTGCTGGTATATATGTGGTGTATGTAAATCAGAAAAGGACAATAATTGATGTCAGGAAGAATACGGCATGCCTTGTCAGAGTGAGGTACTAAATCTAATTGTGCCATGTGATCATCGTTGCTTTTCCTGGCTATCAAGTCACTCAAATATGAAATACTCAAATGGCCATATTTGCTCGGTACAGGAGCTTTTATGGTATACAACATCAGTGAGGATATCCGATGCAACGAAATAGTACAAATAGGATATGAATTAAATTAGGAGTTATCAAAGATGATACAAATATATTTACTTGATATTCTGGATTAATTATAGAACCAACATGGATATTAATTGTTCAGGGTGAGGTGAACTTCAAATATAACTCGCATTTCCGAAAAATATAATATTTCAACCACTCTTCATAACACAATTATGAAGATTGATATGCATTAGCTACAACATGTATTTCAATTCTTACTTTCGTTTATACTCAATCCTTCAATCATTGACATTTTTAAAGATGAATGTAACACTGCATACTGTGTGAAAAAGGCAGAATACACCCAAATCCCAATGACTACCGTATTTAGAAGGAAATTCAATACTAGGTACTTATATGTGCATGAGGAAACTAATATTCAAATCCACAGCTATTCCGTGGATGCAGTATTATAGTATGTGTAAGTGTTGTCATATCGTACTTTTCTCATGTGATCATCTTCATCTAACATAATAGGTACCAACAGCAACAATGTCTATTTTCCTATTATTAGTCCGTAGACTTCAGTGGATCTACGATTTAGGAAGTATTTTATGCAGTACAAATGAATGCATTACTAATGAGAATAATTAAACTTTTCATCCTTTAGTAGGTATTCGAGATAAAACATGGTTCTGGTAAAACTTAATACGGGGCGTATTGATTATCAAGTTGCGTCCAATACATCTGATTATTTACTAATTAAAATAAAATAATTTTTTCATCAACTAGTAAGTATTATTACTTGAAATAAAATATGGTTCTGGAATGAAGTATAACGGTGCATATTATTCGATTATCAAATTCAGCCCAACATCGTATTCTTTACTAACGTGAATATTTAAATTTTTTTCAGTTTGACGTAAGTAATTTTATTTGAGATACGCCATGGTTTTGGAGTACATGCAAACGTTGCATTTTTTCCATATTTGAAATTCCTCTCAAACGACTTCATCATATTGGTTGTTGGGAACAAAAGTTAAGTTAAAACTAAATGTGTCACATCATAATAGTTGATTTCCTTCGGACGCGTTCGTTTAAATATGACATACTCAATTGTACTATCTCAATCTGAATTCGTCATATTATTCGGTCCAGAAACGCTTATGATATTCACATCACCTATCAGCATAAGTCATACTGAATTGTACTGAATATATCATAATGAATTCGTAGTATTAATCGTTTCAGAAACTCTTATGATATTCACATCATAATAACAGTACAGTTGGTGTAACTATAAAACATGCTTAGTCTGTTGATTGATTCATAGGTTTAGACAGATGATAATCGTATATCTTAGTGAAGATCTGGATTAATTATAGAAATTGAACACTTATTCACTCCTTATGAGGAAATCAAATTGAAATTAACACTCATCAGAGAATACGTTAGAGTGAAGGCCTATATATAAGTGTGTCTGGTGATAATAGTTGATATCCTTCGAACGACCATCATTAAAATGTGTCATCCAATCTGTTTTTCTTTCAGACTGACGTAAGTACTATCAATTGAAATTAAAGATTCATATACAAAACTGAAGATAAATATGTCTGTAAAACAAAAAGAAAAGCAATGATTGTCAGGAATATGCGGAATATTTCGTTAGGCTGAGGTACTAAAGCTAATTGTGTCATGTGATCACAGATGCGTTTTCTCGCGCTCCAGTCAATAAAATATGAAATATTCAAATGGCAATATTAGCTCGTTTCAGGGGCCCTTATAATATACATCATGAGTGAGTATATATGGTGTAACGATACAAAACGAGGATATGGATTGAATTATGAGTTATGAAATATGATACAATATATTCACTTGTTCTGGATTAAATAGAGAACCAACATATATAACCTTTGTTTAGGGTGTGATGAACAAGACAATTGACGCGCATGTCCGAAAATATATTTCAACCACTCTTCAGAAAACAATTTTGAAGCATGACATGCTTTATCTAAAACATGTATTTCATTATTAATTTCGTTTATAATCAATCCTTGAATCATGGATATGTTTTGACATGAATGTAACACTGCTTACTGTGTCAAATTGCGAAAAACACTCAAAGCACAGTAACTATCGTATCTAAAAGGAAATGCAATAATAGGTACTTATATATGCATGCGGAAAGTGATATTCAACGCTGCAGCTATTCCGTCCATGTAGTATTCTAATATCAGAAAGTGATAGTTGATATTCTAATTCTCTCGTTTGATCATCTTAGACTAACATAATAACAGCAACATTGTAGATAGATATATATGTAAGTAGTCTGTAGATTTCTGTGGCTCTACGATTTAGAAAGTATTTTATGCAACACAAATGAATGCTTTACCTAATTAGAACAATTTATTTGTTTCATCAATTAGTAGGTATTCGAGATAAAACATGGTTCTGGAATAATGTAAAACGGTACATGTTGATTATCAAGTTCAACCCAATACATCTGACTATTTTCAAATGAGAATAATTTAATTTTTTCATCAAATAGTAAGTACTGTTAATAGAAATAAAATATGGTTCTGGAATAATGTAAAAAGGTGTTATTCGATTATCAAATTCGGCCCAATACATCGGATATTTTACTAATTTGAATAATTCAATTTCTTCAATCTGAGGTAAGTAATTTTCTTTGAGATACCCTGCGGTTTTGGAGTACACTAAAAAGTTGCATATCTTCCAAATTTCAAATTCCTCCTAAAAGACTTGATGCTATTGTTCGTTTGGAACAAGTTAGAATTAAGTACTCTACCTACATGTGTCATATCATAATAGTAGATTTCCTTTCGACGCAGTTCATTTAAATAAGTCATACTGAATTGTACTGAATATATCATACTGAATTCGTCATATTAATCGTTTCAGAAACTCTTAGGATATTCACATCACCTATCAGAACAGAAGGTGCAACTATAAAACATGTTTAGTCTATTGATTGATTCATAGGTTCAGACAGATTATAATATAATATCAACATGAAGTTTTGGATTAATTATATAAATTGAACACTTATTCATTCCTTACCAGGAGATAAATTGAGACTGATACTCATCTAAAAACAAATTATAGTGATGTACTGTAACTAAATGTGTAATATGATAATAGCTAATTTCCTTCTGATGACCATCATTAAAATATGTCATCCAATCTGTTTTTCTTTCAGAGTGACGTAAGTTGTATCACATGAAATTAACACTTCATATAATAGACTGATGGTAGATATTGGATATATGTCAATCAGAAAAAAAAAGAAAATAATGGTTGTCAGTAATATCCGGAATACTTCGTCAGAGTGACGTACTAAAGCTTTTTGTGTCATATTAACATAGTAGCTTTCCTTTGCGATTCACTCACTAAAATATGGAATACAAAATTGGAAAGTTTAAATCGGTTAAATAGCTCTTATGATATAGAGTATCTATGAGTATATACGACGGATCGACACAGTACAGATATGATATGAATTTAATTGGCAGACATCAAGGATGATACTAATATATTCACTTGATGTTCTGGATTATCAACATAGACATTAATTTTTCTGGGTGTGGTGAACTTGAAATATGATGCACAAATCCGAAAATATTATATTTCAACCACTTTTCAGAAGACAATTATGAAGCATGATATGCATTAGCTACAACATGCATTTCAATTATTACTTTCGTTTATATTTAATCCTTCCATCATTGCCATCTTTTAACATGAATAAAAACTACATACTGTGTGCAAATGCGGAATACACCCAAACTCACAGTGACTATCGTATCTAGAAGGAAATGCAATGCTAGGTACTTATATATGTATTTGGAAAATGATATTCAAAGCCAATGCTATTCCATGGATGCAGTATTATAATATGTGTAAGTTATAGGCGTTATCGTAATTCTCTCATGTGATCATCTTCATCTAAAATAATATATACTAAAAGCAAAATTGTAGAGTTATCTTTAATTAGTAGGTCGATATAAGTGGCTCTACGATTTGGGAAGCATTTTATGCAACTTAAATGAATGCTTTACTAAGAAGAACAATTTAATGTTTTTATCCATTAGTAGGTATTCGATATAAAACATGGCTCGGAAAAAGTAAAACGGGGAATATTGATTATCAAGTTACGCCCAATACTTTTAATTATTTTCTAATGACAATAATTAAATTTTTGTTCATCAACTAGTACACAATATTATTGGATATAAAATATGGTTCTGGAATAAAATAAAACGTTGCATATTATTCGATTATCAACTTCAGTCCGATACATTAGATTCTTTCCTTACGTAAATAATTCAATTTTTTTCAGCCTGAGGTAAGTAATGTTATTTGAGATACGCCTTAGTTTTGGAGTATAGTAAAATTTTGCATATTTTCATATTTCAAATTCCTCCCAAACAATTTGATGTTGTTGGTTGTTTGTAACAAATTAGAATGAAGTACACTATACTAAATGTGTCATATCATAACATTTAGTTTCGTTCGGACGATGTTCATTTAAATATGTCATACTGAATTGTAATGAATATATCATACTGAATTCGTCATATTATTTGTTTCGGAAACTCTTATGATATTCACATCACTTAACAGTACAGTTGGTGTAACTATAAAACATGTTTAGCCTGATGATTGATTCATAAGTTCAGCCAGATGATAATCGTATAACTGCATGAAGATATGGATTAATTATAGAACTTTAACACATTATCATTCCTTATGAGGAAAGTAAATTGAAACTGACACTCATCTGCGAACAAGTTAGAGAGAGGTTCTGCAACTACATGTATAATATCATAATAGCTGATCCGCTTCAACCGAGCATCATTAAAATATGTCCTCCAATCTGTTTTTCTGTCAGACTGACATAAGTTGTATAAATTGAAATTAACACTTCATATAATCGACTGATAGTAGATATGGGGTATCTGTAAATCAGAAAAGAAAGCAAATAATGGTTGTCAGTAATATCCGGAATATTTAGTACTGAAGCTTATTGGGATCATAGTTGCTTTCCCTCTCGATCCAGTCACTAAAACAGGAATACTCAAATGAAGAATCCAGTTCGGTTTAGTTCTTATAATATAAAGCATCTATGAATATATACGGTGCAACCATACAATTTAAATAGGATTTGTATTGCATTTGAAGTTATCAAAAATGATACAAATAGATTCACTTCATGTTCTGGATTAATTATAGAACGTTCATTGATATCCATTCTTCAGAGTGAGATGAACATGATATTGACACACATGTCCAAAAAACTATTTTTGAAGCAGTCTTCAGAAACAAATTATGAAGCATGACATGCATTATCTACAACATGCATTTCGACTATTACATTCAATTATACGCAATCCTTGAGTCATGGTCATTTTTATCATGAAGGTAATACAGCATACTGTGTCAGAAATGCGAAATACACCTGAATCATAATGAATTTCGTATCTAGAAGGAAATATAATACTAGGCACTTATATATGCATCATGAAAGTAACATTCAACGCTGCAGCTATTCCGTGGATGCAGTATTCTAATACATGTACGTGATAGGTGATCATGTGCTTCTCTCCTAAGGTCATCTTCATCGCACATAATAGGTACTAGCAGCAAATTTGTAGAGTTATCTTTAATTAGTCGGTAGACTTCAGTGGCTCTACGATTTAGGAAGTATTTTGAACAACACAAATGAATGCTTTCCTAATGAGAACAATTTATTTTTTCATGAATCTGTAGGTTTTCAAGGTAAAACATGGTTTTGGAATAAAGTTAAACGGTGTATATTGAATATCAAGTTCCGCACAATACATATAATTCTTTACTAATGAGTATAATTTAATTTTTTCATGAACTAGTAAGTATTATTATTTGAGATAAATATGGTTCTGGAATAAAGTATAACAGCGCATGTTATTCGATTATCAAATTCCGCCCAATTTATCTGTTTGTTTTTATATATATTGCTTAGTGAGGGTGGTAAATTCAAATTGACACTCAATTCGGATAAAGGTGATATTTTGAAAAGTCATCGGTGAACAATTATGTAGCAGAAAATGTATTGGCTAGATTAAGTATCTCAAATAAGATTAAAGATTACATTAAATCGTACATTCAAGACCCTCTTGACACTAGAAAAAGTCTGTAAATGCAAAACAGAGAATAATGAATGTGTGGAATGTGCTGAGTATACTTTTCCTACCATATCTATCGTATATAGAAAGGTAATACAAAAGTAGCTAACTTTCTATGCATCTGGAAAACGATACTAAATGCTAGAACGATTCCTTGAATAAACAGTACTAATTTGAGTGAGTGATAGCATATATCAGAAATCTCTCATATTATCATACTCTTTTAATAGGTACTATCATCAATTTAGTGGATTTTCTGCAATTGCTATCCTCCTAGAATCACGTTCAACCAAGAAGATTTTTCTTGCTTTTCATTACATTTAACAATTTAGAGTTAATTACTATAACTAAATTTTTCATATTATACTAGGTGATTTCCCTCCCACGGAGTCCAATAAAATGTCATACTCAATTCATTATCAAAATGTCATGTACAATTCGTCGCAATAATTCGTTTAAGAAACGGTTATAATATAAACATCAGCTTTCAGCACAGAAGATGCATTTATACAGTACGTATAATATCATGATTGATTCATACGATCAGATAGATGATACGCTTCAATATATATGAAGTTCTGGATTAATTATAGAACTTACACACTTATTCATTCTCTCTGACGAAGGTAAATTGAAATTCACACTCATCTCCAATAGCAATCGTTCTTATCAGCATTTCAGTACAATTAACTTTACTAATATAACCAATCTCTTTTGTTTCAGCAACCTGTAAGTGACATCCATTCAAAAGTAACACTTCATGCAAAATGTTTCTGATAGATATCGGGTATCTGTAAATTAAAACAAAAAGGAAGAAAATAATGGTTGCCAGAAATATGCAGAATAAATCGTTAGAGTGAAGTACTAAATCGAATAGTCTCATATGATCTTAATTGCTGTCACTCGCAATCAAGTCGCTAAATTTTGTCATACTGAATTCGCCAGATTAGTTCGTTTATGGGACTCTTATCATATACATGATGTACGGGTATATAATGTAAAACGATTCATCACAAATAGTACATGGATTGATTCAATCGTTATGAAACATGATATAAATATATACACATGATGGTCTGGAATAATTATAGAACCTACATTGATATACATTGTTCAGGGTGAGGTGAACTTGATATTAACAAGCATTTCCGAGAAACTTTATATCTCAACCAGTCTTCAAAGATCAATTGTGAAGCATAACATGCATTAGCTAGAATATATATTTCAATTATTACTTTCGTTTATACTCAACATTTAATCATGGTCATCTTTAAAGTTTGATGTAACAAAATGTACATGATGTACGCGTATATACGGTCAAACGATACAGTACAAATAGTACATGGATTGATTTAGATGTTAAGAAAGATGAAAATAAATATATTCACATGATGGTCTAGATTAATTGTAGAACATATATTTATATCCATTCTTCAGTGTGTGTGACCTTTATATTGACAAGCATTTCCGAAAAACTTTATATTTCAACCAGTCTTCAGAGAACAATTATGAATCATGACATGCATTAGATAGAATATTTATTTCAATAATTACTTTCGTTTCTAGTCAGCATTTGATCATGGTTATCTTGACATTTTAATGTAACACTAAATATTGTGTGAAATGTGCGAAATACACCCAAATTACAAATTATCGTACAAAGAAGGAAATACAAAACTTTACTAACGATAATAATTTTTCATCTTTTTCTTCAACAAGTAAGTATTATTATTCGCGTTTAAACATAGTTTTGAAATAAGGTAAAACGGTGTATATTATTCTATTATCAAATCGGTCCAATATACCTGATGCTTTAGGAATAAGTTAGAAAGAACCTAGGTACTCAGCATACAGTGTAAAGCTGTTTAGTACATATGATATATTCATTGATTCATAAAGTCAGACTAATGATGATCATATATCAAAATGATGATCTGGATTAATTATAGAACTTGAACACTTATTCATTCCTGATGAGGAAAGTAAATTGATAAATTGAAATTGACATCCATCTGAGATAATGGTCGTTGTTAACAGCGTTGCTGTACAATAAGATTTACTAAACTAACAAATCCGTTTTTGTTTCAGCAACGAGTAAGTACAATCAATTGAAAGTAACACTTAATACAATAGTCTTCTGGTACATATGGGGTATCTGTAAATCAAAAATATAAACTAAAGGTTGGCAGAAATATGCATAATACATCGCTGGCGTGAGCTCCTAAATCTATTTGTCTGATGTCATCATAGCGACTTCCCCTTGCTATCCATTCACTCCAATGTGTAATACTCAATATTAAGGTAGAAACATTTGATCCTATTGATTATTTCGAAGAAGTTTGAGTGAAGTACTATAACTAAATAAGTCATTTGATAATAGTTTATTTCCTTTGCACGGAGTTCATGACAATACGTCGTACTGAATTGTACTGAAAATATCATACTGGATGCATCATCCGAATCGTTTCTGGAACTCATATCGTCTGGACATCACGTATCTGAATAGAGATACTACAAAACACGTTCGGTCTAATGATTGATTTATAAGTTCAGACAGATTATAATCTTGTATCTACATGAAGATTTGGATAATTATAGAACTTGAATACTTATTCATTCCTTATGAGGATAGTAAATTGAAATAGACACTCATCTGAGAACAAGTTAGAGTGAATGGCTATAACTAAATGTGTCATATGATAATAGTTGATTTCCTTCGGACGGTCATCATTACAATATGTCATCGTATCTGTTTTTATTTCAGTCTGACGTAAGTATTATTACTTGAACTTGCTGATTTATATACCAAACTGATTGTAGATATGGGATGTCTGTAAAACAAAAAAGAAAAAAATGGTTGTCAGTAATATCCGGAATACTTCGTCAGAGTGACGTAATAAAGCTTATTGTGTCATATTAACATAGCACGTTTGCTTTGCGATTCAGTCACTAAAATATGGAATTCACAATTGGAGAGTTTACCTCGGTTCAATAGCTCTTATGATATAGAGCAGTGGTCCCCAACCTTTTTAT
>QKMX01135467.1:0-12683 GCA_003401595.1 Venustaconcha ellipsiformis
CGGACGCTCTAACCACTAGGCCACCGGAGCGGTTCACCTTATTATGTGTATAACTTAAAGCTTGTGTGTAAATTACGTCATCAGGAGGGTATTCCACTTACAGATTTATTTTTCTATTACCTGCCATGTTTATCCATCATGTCATTGTTCCGCCTCTCAGCGATCGCTTGCTATTATCAATCATCGTAAGCTGGGCAAAACCAACAACTAGTGCGTTAGATAGGAGGATATGTTCTTTCAAGGTTAAGCACCCGCTCACCTGACATACTTAAGTTACCTGTCATTCTATCTTCGGATCGCTATTTGTTAAATCTGCGCTAGCCTTAGTTGTTTTTTTTTTTCTGGTTAAATTTTGTTTAACGTACCAAATTCTGTGTTATCGCTCATTCTTATTCTTACCGCGCGTTAAATTTTAACTTTGACCACCTGATAAAATTTAACTTTGACCACCTCATAAAATTTACCTTTGACCACCTGATAAGACTTAGTTTTATGACATTTAATACAATACAGAACGAGCATAATTAACTTTGACACTGAGAGATTAATCAAACATCAGCATAACCAACTTTGACACGGAGAGATTTATGAAACTTCAGCATAACTATGACCTTCATGATTGGCATTATCTGATAGTATGACTAACTGGATCAGACAAAATTAATTGTTAATGAATTTGCTGTTTAACGCAATGTTCAGCAACAATCGAGTTTATATCTACGCAATCAACTCACTGCAGGACAAATACGAGCTGCTTTGCGAGTATGACGAAGAACTAAAACCGAACGTACCGTTGTTGATGATATTTTTATCATAAAACAACCTAAAGATCTCATTCAAGTTGCTGAGCTAGATTCGGATGAACATAAGATAATTGTATTTGACGACATCCCGCTGAGCAACAGTGAAATGAATAAGATAAAATCGTACTTTTCATTGTCGCGCAAAAAAAAAAAAAAAACNAAAAAAAAAAAAAAAAAACGTAATGCAGTTTATCTTGCACAGGGTTTATGTAACGTCGATCGATTTATCAGGCGACATACCGGTTTTATATTATTTACTGGATTCGACAATGTTGACGTACAAAATATAGCGCGAAAGCAGTGCAGAGATTCATTAAAAGATAAAGTTGCAGAACTTTATCATGACGCTACTAGCCAGGAAGAGTACAATTTTTTTTCATAAACTAGCACGAGATCGAAAGAACATGCTTAGATGTGGAATAGATAAGATTTTAGATTGTTAGATCAATCCAAAAATTAATCTAACAGATACTTATAAAAATGGACGCGAAACGAGTAGAAAGAAATTGTTGCAAGAAGAGCCGCTTTTAAGAAAAAAGTTTAGCAGCAAGGTGACGGACAACAAATAGCAGAAGAAACTGCAGTAACTTTTAAACCTTTTACTGAAGCCGTACTTGGCAAACAACTAGATATTTATGAATAATCAACAGACGATCGCGCAAAATTATGTGTGAAAGGATTACGTGGTATCGTTGAAGAAGGACAGAAGAAAGTTAGTTGAAAAAAATGGAAGATCCTAGTGTGCTACAAGAGGTAAAATATGGTTATCAGGGAAACAGTTAGCTCTTACTGATATCATAGTCACAAAGATATTAGAGGAGGATATAATTATGTGATATTAAAAAGATCTACAAGAGAATCAATATTACTGGAAGATTAAACCAATGTTTTGAGAGATTATATTTTTGATGAACAACATGACATTTATCAAATTAGCATATGGTCAGCAGATAAATACAATAATTTTATTGATAAACTGATGTAAATTCAAAATATAGAATTAGAAACTGAAAAAAATTTTTACAAAGCAGGAAGTGATAAAGAATTTTTAGATTCGTATGATAAAATGCTTCCTAAAATTATTCATGGTGTTATGTTGTACACCGCTAATAAATATAAAACTTGAGAACCACCATACAAATGAACATTTTATGAGCTATTTGACGATACTGATAAAAGACGTAAAACGTGCTCAAGAAGAAGAAGAAGAAAAAAAAAACCGGTGTTAAGATCCATAATTCCCAACCTGGAATAGTTGATCGACTGATGCTAGCAATTTCATCAAAAGAAGCCGGACACGTGAATACTGAAATACACATTGAAATTGTTGATATTTTAAATAATTTGGTATCAAATGGTTATCTAATATCCAGACGAATATTATATTTTACATAGAGATCTTATCACGGCTAATTAATTTAACCGCAGAGCACTCTGAGTTTTATCTATCAGATAAAATAAGAATATTATCAACTACTTTACTACATGATTTCAGGGTCCCGAGTGACCGAGTGGTCTAAAGCGCAAACATCTATGCAACTGGATCATATTCAGCACAAGGTCGCTAAGGACAAACAATTTATTCTTTAAGTCTTGATGTTACACCAGGTTCATTAATGTATGTAAATCCATGACAGATAATATACTATCATGTTAGTATTGAAAATCAAATATCGTCTATCACAATGACATTGACAGATCAATAAGATCAAAAGCTTGATCTCAACAATGAAATTGTAACATGTTATCTGCAATTGCAGTTGGTATAACTGACCACAGTCATCTAGTTGACCACGGTTTGACAACAATCAATTTTATCAGACAGTTTTGTGTAACAAAATGAAATAACGAAACATTTATCTCAGAAAATCGTAGGAGGTTTCTTTGGAAATATATTCTCTAAAATAGTTGAAAATGTACCAGGAATAGCTCATAAAGAAGTAACAGTTGAGTTAGACGCATCAAAAGATTTTGCTACTAGGACTTTATATGCAGCAGTTGCAACTGTTGGACAAAACATTGCTGATGCAATCAAGGAACTCTAAGTGCAGCAGATTTAAAATAAGCAATCTCTGAAATAGCTCCAACATCAGAAACAGCTGTGAAGTTGAAGAAATTATCAGAAAAATAGTAACTGAAACTAGACCACGTCTAGATATTGTGATGTTCTAGTGTGTTGCTTTCTAACCTACCGCGATTTTGTCTAACAAGAACAGATATAGAGGTCTGTCGAAAATTACCTTGACCTTAACGGGGAAATAGCAGTTGATAATCCAACAACAGCATTTGAGTATAATGAGTATCACGATGAAAATTCAAATGAGCCTAACACGATGAGCATACGAACCTTTAATATATGCGACGATGTGTTTATGTTGCCGTACAAAGCCATACTTGAAGTGCGAGGTATGATTCACCTACTAAACAAAATGCAGAACGCGTGTGCAGTGGTCTACACTTTGCAGCAAACGGTACAATTTTATCCAAAAAAGAAAAGAAAACACAATGAAATATATTATACAAAAAATAATCATATCGCCGGGACAAGTTAAAACACATGCACAGACTATCATGAAACAAAAAGTGTCTCTAAAATTACTGTTAACACAAACACAATGAAATATATTATACAAGAAATAAACATATCGCCGGGACAAGTTAAAATACTAGCACAGACTATCCTTAAACAAAAAATTGTCTCTAAAATTAATGTTAACACAAAAACAAATCAATAAAATGTGACTGCATAAACCTTTCATCTTAAGTTTATCAGCAGAGAAGATTACTGCAATGACGCGAAGAAAAGAAACAAGTGGAAAATCTCTTGGGCCTGCACTAACTACTATTGCAAAAATGGTACTATTTTCTAAAGACGAATTAGAATCTCAGATACCGCTGACCGCAACAGCAAGTTATCAAAGTTGTGTTATAAATATTCGCAATTTTAATGATGGATCTGATACACATTGGTTAGATCTTAACAACAACATCTACTGTGATTCGTTTGGTGTACCTCCGAGTGATATTATCAAACAACACAACATGATGAAATTGACAACCCAATAGCAGGACAAGAACCTTATAATCAGGTTGATGCAATTACAATGCGTCATGACATATGTTACCGGGACAACGAAAACGATAAATCTGGTTGTGGTCGTGTTATGCTTGACGAAGTAAGAGATATGTAGCATAATACGATTAGAGAAAGATATGATCGTAAACTAGTGCAAGGTATTATTGGAGCAAATATAAACTTGACATCGGAACAATGCCCCTCTATGATAGCGGAGTTCAAAGCACTTTGGCACATGAACTACACCCCACCCCCACGAAAAGTTTTTCTACGAAAGGTCGTCACAAACGCAATTGATGACATTTTGGATATAGATCTTACTGATATGTCAAACATTGCACAGTACAACAACAACGATACGTGATAAACATATTTAATATTTTTAGTAAATACTCGCTTATTACACCTGTTGCAGATAAAACAGGAGAAACTATAACTAAAGCGTTAAGAGATGTTATTATCAACACAGTATCTGGCGATACGTCAAGAAAATCAAATACAATTTGGACTGATCACGGAGTGGAGGTTTTTAATAATTAATTTGAGCAGTTTCTAGTACGTCACTAGAAATTAGGGGGAAAAAATGTTATTGTTGAGAGGGTAATCGCACTTTAAAAGAAAGTATCTATAATCAACTGACAGCTAAAATCACTAACAAGAACGTTCATGACCTGCCAAAGATTGTATCGGATTACAATAATCCTAAACATAACATACTTGGAAGCAAACGCTGTTAATAATTCAATACTGGTGAATGAGAATATGTACCGAAGACACAAGTTTAGTACAGAAGCTAAAGTTAGAATTTCGTTAGCAAAGAAAACGTTTGAAAAAGGATTTACCCCAAATTTGTCAGAGGAAATATTTGTTGTGGATAAATTGTTAACAACAGCACCTGTTACTATAAGGTGAAAGATCAAACAGGAGAAGAAATTACTGGAAGTTTCTACGAACAGCAGCTGTAGCAGACAAAGCAGAATATACCGTATCAAGCGAATAATAGCAAGCAATGGTAAGCCAAGTTTGGTTAAATAGAGAGCCTACAGTGACAGTTTTGCTTGATTCCAACAATTGTGAAAAAAATTCTTTGATTAAGTCGCTTACGATTTGATAAGATTGTGTGATATATAGCATCAAGCGATGCAATAAGATGACAGCAAATATTTTCGTATTTCAAAAAGATATACCTACATTTTACTGACCTGCACATTGATATTAAGTGTTGTCTTCGTGTTGTTGTTGGATCTATCAGGTTAAAAATCTTAACAAACGAAAAATCAAATTTTATATTTTTGATGACCATAACTTTCTAAATGTCCACGACTTATGAACGACTTTAACATCTCCCAGAATATGATTCTCATAGATTGTAAACTTAAACTTTTTAATCATTTTAGCAAGATCATATTTTAAGTTATATCGTGATTGAGCTACAACATATACTTGTTCAGCTTGTGGTATTATACCTTGTTAATCAGCAAATTTATCCTCGACAAAATAAAATAGATATGTTTCTAGATCAAACTTTGAACCGCTAGCAGTATTTGGATTCTTAGAATTCTGATGCTTTGCATCCTGATGCAATTCACACTCCAAGTGTTTGTACTCTGCAGTATCATGATCGAGATCCGAGTAAAGAATTGAAAACATTTTCATCAGATACATCTCTTATAACTTTTGTCTAATTGCTGAAATAAATTGCCGGACGTAATTAAAAGCATTCTTGGAACTAAAATCTTAATCATGAACCTGCTACTCGACGCTGTCAAGAAATTAATAAGCAACGAAAACACAGCAAACTATTATGTGAACGTACTCGTTGAATATGATCCTTTATCTCCGTTTGATGTGTTACTGGAGGATTCTGCAGTATCAGAACTTGAGAAATATAAAAACACTTTGTTAGGTATGACAGAGACACCGCGATGATGTGGGCACACTGTTCTGTGACAAGAGAAGATATAAACATTCTTAGGATTTATCTGTGAACAGCAATTTTGTGCTGAGTATTAAGATAATGGACTGATTTATCACTCGAGCTAACGTGGTGAATCCTTATCAGTATAAGAAACTTATTTCTCGGCAACAGCAACGTTATCGCTCATTTTGGAGTAGAATGAGAAACAAAATTGGATCTTGCACAACAATGTTGAGGTAGATACGGCAAAATGATAGTCTTATTTCGTGGCAACAGCAATGTTATCGCTCATTTCGAAGTAGAATGAGAAACAAAATTGGATCTTGCACAACAATGTTGAGGTCTATACGGCAAGATGATAGTCGAATAAGATAAGTAAACTTTAAACAAATACGTCAATTGTTGTCTCACAAACGATGTGGCAAATATGTTAAATAGTGACTGATTTATATTGAAAGACGATTCTATCTCTGCGTGTTTGTGAAAAAACCGATTTTGTAGTACCGTCAGTGTAATATTTTACTAACATTGAATAAAGCTTCAAATGTCTTGCTGCTGATGAAATTGAAGGAAATAATATTTCTTCACCTGTGACAGAGTTAGTTGCTCCAACAGATCTAACATTTTTTAAAGTTATCAGCATTTCCATCCTTACCTCGCCTAATGTTTTCTTTCAGAGTAACAATATCAAAATTTTCAAATCGACGATTGATTTTTAATTCCGTTCCTGTGATCTACAACTAAGTCTCATGTAATCAAACCATAAAATACCTCATAAGCAAAACGATGTGATTTATAACAAATATAATTTGTATTAGTTCCTCGAATCATAACTTTTAAGTAATCGACATTATTGATACTTGCAACAACATTTTTGTTTTAATATTTCTTACGATATCTCTGCTACTTGCTCTCATATAAATTATATACAGGATGTGACTGAAACCCGCTTTTCAATGACAAATTTGAGATGTTATTATCGGTTACCTGATAATTCACATGATAAACACGCATCCCCGCTGGAATTTCCTCACAGAACAGTGTCTAGATATATTCATATAAAAACATTTACTTATGCTCTGCATCATCTTCACATTTCACTTGAATTGTATAACCAGCTGTAGTTAAAGCTGAGATCGATTTATTTGTTCTGATGTTTATCACAACGCACGGTTCATTGCCAGCAAAGAAGTTATATCTTGGATGAACCCAAAATATTTACTGGTATCTCACAAGATCACTCGAGATGAGTGGCATCAGATATAAATTTTGTGTCATTATTTTATTGTGTTTTTCTAATCTCCAATTTAGATTTTTCACATCTAATTCAATTAAAGAAATGTAAAAGAATATAATAAGGCAATGCTGAAATTTGTCGATATAGCAAAACGAGGCTTGATACAGGTAGCAAGATATCAATAAAATATATGCAACAACATTTGCTGGGTTCCATAACAGCTGGAGATTTGAAAACAAACTTGTTCTAGCAAATTTCTCTGCCACAAACTTGTATGATCTGCCTCTGCCAACTGTTAAATCTGAGCTTGCTAAACGTACAGATCTTAAGCTCATTGTGTAGTTTCATGTTTGTTTTTCAAAGCTAATTATCTCATCAGGATGCAAGAATCCCAACAACAACAATTGGAAGAACTTGCTGATCCTTAAGGATATCACATGAAGATCTCGTTGAATTGTAACTGGGAAAGATTTGATGCTATTGTCAGATAATATATTTAAAAAATATGGGGAAAAAAATGATGAGTACACAATCAGGATCAGGTTGGAGATTTGATAAAATAACAGAAATTTTATTTCACACTATGATATATAGTCCACTGCACGGCCACTCATAAGCTGAGCTGCCAACTAAAATAAAAAAAAAACTTGAAATCTTGTGTGAATTTTTAGAAATAGCGACAAGTGCTTTCAGTGGGCTATATTATTAGCATTATTTCCAGGGCGAGATCATCCTTATCGAGTATCAAATTATATTTGTCATGTTAACAATCTAAGCTTTAGTAAGATTGATTTTCCTGTTGATGAAATTCAAATTCCAAAATTTGAAAAACAAAACAATTTCCTGCTAACAGGAGGTTTTAATGAGTTTGGTGTCAATGATGAATCACAACAGATATATCCCAAAACATCAGCGATGGAGTATCACAAACAACAATAAATTTACTTTTTATAAAAATCATTACTCGTGAATAAAAAAAACTTCATGGGCTAGTTGGAGGCCAATACAACAAGCATAAAGAAAAGAAATATTTCTGTGTCAAATATTTTTTTTTACTTCTGAAAAATTTTATCAGTGAGGTTAATGTCATCATGATATTGCTCAGTAAGACAACAACGATGAAACCACTGACAATGAAACAAGAAGCTGATTTTGCGGCAGCAGAAATGTGTCATATTTGTGAGCAGGCTAATGTGCCTTAAGATCATGTAAAAGATCATTTTCATATTACTGGCAAGTATAGCAGTCCAGCACAAATGTTATTTAAGTTATACTGCACCAGATCTTGTTTCTGTTATTTTTCACAATTTTCATGGTTAGATTCTCATATTATCATTTAGGCATTTGGCAAGAAGGATTTTATCAATTGTCTAAAAATCAACAAAAAACAATAAATAAAATGTATTCCTAATAACACTGAAAAGTATTTGTTAGTGACACTCAGCAAGTTAAGATTTATTGATAGTTTGTAATTTATGGCAGCAATGTTGAAAGAGCTTGTAAATGGCTGTGGTACATTTGATAATTGGACTGAGCATTTCCATAAGAAATCAAATTTACTAACATGAAAAAGCATCTTTCAGTATGAATATCTTGACAATTGGAATAGATTTGATGAAACAAGTTTACCTGAGATAAGTTTTATTCTTGGTTAATCTTGAACCCCATTTGTGATGATGATTACAATTATGCTAAATTGATATGGGACTCATTTGACTGTAAAAACTATGGTGATTATCATGACTTGTATCTCATAACTGATGTCTTGTTGCTCCCAGATATATTTGAACAATCTTGATCTTACCTGTGTAGGTCCCCTGAATTCCCATATGGATATAATGCCCAGAGGCATCTTTGAAATAAGTTTCACTATGTCTTTACCTGGGTCATTTTTGATAAGGACAATTGCCTAATAATCTTGTAAATCATCACAATGTTCATATAGTTCATACTCAGGGAAATGTGCTTTTTCAGCAGCATCAGTGGTGATAACAGTAGTGATATGGTGGTGATAATCTTGTTCATCACTAACTACTTGCTCAATTTCTGCCAGCTTGGCCCATGTAGGAATCTTCATAAAATACTTCCTGCTATTTCATGAAGTTGCTTCCCAGTCAATTCATGAATCTCTGGAGAAAGTCCTAAGATTACAAGTTTGTCAGTCTTTCTCATACCACTTAGAACCTTATCCCACACATTCAAGTTGATCAAGCGGGTTAACAGTTGGCATCCTTACATACAAGAAAAATAATTGTCAAGTTGAGAAATTTTTGTAGCATTGTTTTTGCTTTTCCAGGATCAGAAACTGCAATCACTTCAATACTGCTATTTTTTCATTGACTTCTGTATCTTCTTGCTAAATAACATTATCATGAGTTTCCACAGTAATAGGTTTGGTGAACCTTCACCTGCACATTTGCAATAATAATCATAAACAGATCCAGGTGGTCAGCAAAGCTGATTAAATAAATTTAATACCACATTTAGAGTGTGGTTGAACACAGAGACCAACATGTAAAGCAAGTATATGTGCGTTACAGTTTTTGTAAATTGCATTCTTCTAATACTAAATATATATATATATACCAATGTCAGCCAGTTCTGCAGGTCGGATAATTCTGTACAACAATACAATATTCCTGTAAACATTGGATCACATGTTTTTTTTGGTCAAATATCCAATTTGTATCAAGAAAGAATGATCATTCTTTTATGAAGGAAGTGATGTTCATAAAGTGTACAAAATAATGTGATTTCTAAATGTCAACATGAAGACCCACACATATGTAATATAGTCATGATCAATAATATTGTGTAATACACTTCCAGTAATAGTGGTTTGTCTATTCACCATGCAGTATTGATGCAAATAATAATCGTGGACATATATGTTAGTTTGTATGTACATGTGCATGTATTTGCGGATGCATCTGTTTTTGTTTCATCAACAAAGTTTATGTCATGATTGCAGAGATCTGTATAGTAGTATGCTAATTGCAGTTTGTTCAGTTAATGTTCTGGTATGATGTTTTCCCATTTAAGTATCTTCTGGTATGGGCATCACCTTTGTTTGGCAGGTTTGCACACAGGCATGCATGTATGTGCATGCGATATAAAAGCAAAGTCATGGAGTGTGGGGTAGAAGGCTCTACCCTAAATTAATTACAAAACCCAAACCACTACTATCATTACATGTAATCATCAAAAAGCAAAGTTTTCTTTAGGGAATTTAGTAAAGACCCTTTCCACCTGCAAACTGAATTGGTAAATAGGACTCAATCTCCTATTAATAAAATACTGCAACCCTCCCTCTCCATAAGTGTACTGGTACTCTGTCTATCTTTGCACTGAAAGCATAATGTGCTTTGGTTCTGTGGAGGAATTTAGGTATAATATCATCAATGTCCTGTCAGAAACGCATATATGAGCTAAATATAAAGCATGCAACTATCCACCAACTTGATCGATGAAATTTATTGAAAAGTGAGAAATTAAATCCTGTATTACTTATTGATGAGAGAGAAAGTGACCCAAAACTGAATACTGGAGTTCAAAATAATGTCCCTAAGTATCACAAAATTATTATTTTTTTTGTTACCTAAGAGAGTGAAAAGTAAAGTTTTTCTCTGTTGACACTAAAGGTGTTCTTTGCATATACTGTCTGAACAAAAGTGGGCACAGCAATAAGTCTGAGTATTCAGGTGAACACAACAGAAGGCCTGAGACCCAGGGTGGGCACAAAATTAAGCTGAAGTACTCAAGTGGGCACAACAGGAAGCCTGAGTACAAAGGTGGGACACAACATTAAGCTTTGGTGCATATGTGGGCACAACCAAAGACCTGAGTAAAAAGGTGAGCATAACATTTAGTTTTAAGTTTATTTGATAACAACTGTCTGAATAACATCAATAAATAACAATTAAAGCAAAACATTTAAAACCATTAACAAAAGCAAAATATACATTTTAATAATATTTTCACTTGTGTGACACCAATTGTTTGAAAGTGGGGCTATTTGTGCAAGGAGCTTGCCTTTAAGCAATGGGATCAATGTGCTGCTGTTCCATTGTTAAACATCTTATATACAAATTTTCCAAAAATGCTAGTATAAAATCCAGTATCTATGATAATGAAATGTTTGTCTTAATTTTAAAGAACACTGAACTTATCAAAAACACTACACATATTTTAAGTTTATTCTATAGGCACTGTATTTGTTTGAAAAGGAAGAAGCATCATGTAAAACAAATCCCTCCAAGGGGCTGACATGTTACTGTCTGCAATGAGTTTCCAGAAATCCAATATGATTACATTTCTTTTATATTAACCACTGAGTGTTAAAACCATTTCTGGTATTGTTCGATTTCTTATGTCAATCTGACTATGCATTTGGGAGGAGCAGTAATCACAAGATTTTCAAAATATTGTTCATGGTGTACAACAGAAACTGCAAAACCATGATCTCCCAGACTGTAAAATACTTTTTTTTAAAATAAAGAACTGATCAGTATATATTTTGTTCTATAATACACACCTAACTTAAGTATTAATAACAGGTAACCCCATGCAAGAAGGAGAGTCTCAAGGCATTCCAAAAATTGATAATAGCTTCTAAGATATTAGTTTAGTCACTATTTATGTCTTGACACTTATGTCTCTGGTTCATATAAGTTGCTACATATATAAGCCCAAACTGAAGTTAAAAGCCCTTTACCCCAAATCCCCCCCCCCACAATGTTATATTTTGTATTTAGTATGCAGCAACATGTTCATATTATAAATGCTTGTTAATTACTGTTTGATACTATTACAAAATTGTATGTACAATTTTCTTTATTTTCTTTAAGCATCTCATGAGGTTATATCATTGTTTTCAATCCTCAGCCTTCATTGGCTGCATCATCTATGTAATGATTCCTGTTATTGTGGCAAGAGCTCAAAATAAGTGCATGCTTGTTGCTCAGTCTTTTATCAATCTTCTGATTTTTGTGCACTTTCAATGAGATATGAAAATATTCTTGCAACAAACTGGACACAATTAATTGGATGGATCTAATCATACATTACTGTCTCTTCAGTCTATTGTTTTCAATATGATCAGTGTGTACAATTTTTAATTATTTTTTTTTCTACTTTTTATTCTTGTAAACCTAATGAGTTCTTAGGAGAATTTAAAATGAACAATAATTTTAAAACAAATTCATTTATGCAGGTGACCGGCAATAAACTCATAAAGGTTAAAAAATGATTTCAAGATGGCCATGTAGTGGTTATGCTCTATGTCAGACTTGCCCCATTATCATTTAGGAACAACTATATATGACAAGAAGTCTACAGTTCAAAACTCCATGTTGATATATATTTCCATGTATGTGGCATAGTGATAAGATTTTAAAAAATGGCTGCTGTGGATATCTGATGTTAGATCGGCAAACATCAACTAGGTATCATGAGAAGCATTTGGGTCAAAACCCCCATGTCGATATATCTCCATGAAACAGTAACCATAACAAGATTTTCAAAATGGCTGCCATGGTGGCTATATTGGATGTCAGATCAGCACCATTCCAGTAAGACTTACCATTTAGGATTGCTGTGCCCTTAGTAGCATAGCATTACTATTATTATTATTATTATTATTATTATTAT
>QKMX01135549.1:0-18259 GCA_003401595.1 Venustaconcha ellipsiformis
GAAGCAACTGGCAGGCTTTCTCACTTACCCACGTTAGCTGGTGAGTTTGAAAACAGCAGTGGTTGTGCCATTGTGCTAATTTGCATAGGCAAAGATTATAAAGTGGAACAATTCAATATAGTTAAATCAAAAAAGTTGTTATTTTGAGGTAGAACAAAAGTAATTGCATATCACTGCCCTGAATGAGAACGTATAAGCTGTTTGTACTGAAGATTATTATCAAGTTTGTAAACAGCATCAATGTTTCCGAATGGTCAGATTTTCTTCTATATATAAAATGGACTGCATGCTTAATTCACTTTTCAGAATATTTACATGCGATCCTGTATTTAGGAAGCAATTAGGTGTCAGCAAAGTCAAGGAAAAATAAATTTCAGAACTTCTAGCTAATACATATTTGCTATGCGAATCACACAAGCCACAAAGAAGAGCATTTAATGTTTTGCACATACAGCAAACAACCAATCGATATAAGCCATTCTTGTTTGTACCAAGTCTGTAAAATATGGGCATAAGTCGTTATAAAATGTACCATATCTGTCAAAATCACGTCTGATATTAATATATTCGACATGCTGAATTGAGCATTCTTATTAGTTCTCTGTGTTATTAATCATTATCTTACTCTTGTAAGAATAACTATTAATTGACCAATGTTTTCTCAGTTTTTTGTTTGTATTTGTGTTGATAACGGGTTACCATTCGTACTGGCCAGAGGCACTAATAACTGCTGTATTACCTGTATCCATACAAGTATGGACTTCACTTCAGACATATTCTTCATCACGTTTATACACATACAGTATGGACTTAATAAGTTACATAGTAAATGAAGGACATGATACAGAACAGGTATTACATAATGGTTAAGAAAGCATTTACAAATAATAACTTTACCCGAGTACTAAAGATTTGAAATGTTCAGTCAAGAGCTATAGAAGTTAGTCCCTCAAAACTTTACGAATGCCCCCCTTCCCTTCTCCCAGAATTATCATACCCTGCAAAGATAACTCGAAAACAGTTGAACATTGGTCTTTTATCGAAGTTTATACAAGTATGGAATTCCCAAGAATATGCTAAATATCTGGCAATATCCATTTTTTATTCTTGAATTTAAGTTACTGATGATATCCCCTTGGTATCGATAATATTTACATGTGCTGGGTGCCATAACTTTGGAACAGAATCATTACAAATGTTGGGGTCAAATGCAATAAAGCATACTACCAAGTGGTTTACATCTTCATGGGTACCAAGCTAAAGTTATCATCATATATTCTAATTTATGGTGGGGATATTTAATTTTTTTCTTTCAAATGACTTCTGATTTTAAAGAAACCAACACTTTTGTTTAATGAGAATAGCATCTTAACTATGAAAATTTATTGTTTACTCCCAATCATGATTCAGGTGGTCAACTAGTTATCAGTTAAGGAGGAGGCACGTGTGTGTTTCCCCTTCATAAAATGACTAGATCTCTTTTTAAATAAGGTGTATGACAAGTAAACCTTTTGAGAGACATGTGGAGTTAATGTGCCCATGGGAACTGATACACATATATCAAATTCTCTGTCAATGACTCTTTCATATCATATTATATCTCAATTACAAAAAAATAACATGCATATAAATCTAGTAATAACAAATTATGTTAACATGCCAACACAAATTAATTTTGATTTTTAGGTAGAGTAACTTCTAATTTACCCGTAATAATTGTTAATATGATGTTACAAATTAAAAATTTACAGTTTCAATAATATTTAAAATGGTTATAAGGTAGTTACACATCTTTTGGAATAAAGTATGTTTCCTCAATCATTGTGCATGCCTGTTCCGAAGGAATAATTTTTGCTGTAAACTAATACAATGAAACATTAACTTTACCATCTTCAGTCTTCCTGATTGTAAACACCATAGACTCAGGGGATGCTGAATCCTCTCGTACAACTTCAATCATGCCATCATTCACCTGACCTATAGTATAGAAGAGTAAAGACTAAGTTGTACTGACTTCAGTCTGATGCTGTTTTATTATTTAATACGTTTTGTGACTGATTTTGAACTCTCTGATACAACTAGTGGCCAGCCATTTTATAAGGTCACAATTCCATAGAACGTACAAGCATGTATTCGCAAAGACATGAAACTGATGAGAGCCATCCCCATAAATGACCCTCAGATCAGTTGCCTCACAATGGGTTTACAGACAAAATTCTGTTGACTATTTGTTGAATTTTAAGATGCAATTTTTTGTTGGTGAGTACTGTTCCAGTTATACAATTATGTAATATTTATGTTACTGTTGTCAAGTTCACTCTTTTCATAATGGGGAAAATCTCACCCATGCTATGTAGTGCACCATCCCCCTTTTCTAGATATTCCAGGAACATATGCATCAACCTAGTTTGACCTATATCAATGGCCCATGCACAATAGCACATATTCTATTTTTAAACAACTGGATAATAAAAACATGTGATGGAGGAGGGCCTCCAGCAGTGACAGTTTAATTTAAAGCACAGGAAAACTGGTATTGAAAGACAACTTATATTTGAAACCAACCTTTTCAAACGATCATATACTCAATGTACAAAGTTCCTGATTATATAGTATCTTCAAGACCAGCTATAAGGGAGTACATGTACTCAGAGATCATACTATTTTGGCAGAATGGATGATCTTTCAATACCGATTCTGTTGTATTACATAATTGATACTAGTTTAACTCACCGCTTAAAGCTATATTTTAATATTAGTAACAGATTACCTGTCAATACCGTTAAACCGAATTTGCCAGCAAAGATTGAGGCTGATGGATTATGAAGGCATACAAGGAGAAAAAGTACTCACTTCTTTGCCAAGCCACTTAGTTGCTGTTATAAGGAGCAGTCTGGGTCACTGTTAGTTAGGTCTGTACCAAACATTTGCTTCACATTCGCCTTGGTCTAGAATAGTTTTTTAAATGAGATATTCGTATTTGGTCAAATAGTATGATGCAGCTAAATATGAATAGTAGTTAGGTTAACTTTCGTGAACAGCAGACCAGGTAAGAGTGTTGTACTCAGAAAAGTACCTCGATTCATATCAACAACCAAATGAATAACGTTCTGAAATTACCTTGTATAATGCAGGACTTATCCAGTGTCAAAGTGGCAGACCAATGCTCACTGGTTTAATTTATTCCTTTTGCGACCTACGTTATCTAGCACAGCCTCCAACAAGTGTCCCAATTAAACGTCTATTCAGTGATAATATTCACATCTTGTTAGACAGCAAATGTTGTCTACTGGCAGACATTGTTGATAGACATTTTTTAAGTTAATGTTTTCTTCATGCAGCAGGAACTGTTGGATTACGTTAAAAAATTTGAATCAAGCTATTCATTAGTTAACGTATAAAGCATTTTCAAGACATTTACCTAGAGCACTTTGATATTTGATGATAATTATTTTATTATTGATTAAAATGTCAAAAGGCCTGCTAAAATATTTATTTTATTTTGGAGCATTCAGTCACTATTAGTATTCGTATTTAGCGGGAAGACTTATTGGTCTCTATTTGTATTTGGTCGAACAGTTAAGACCACTATTTGGTACAGCCCGACTGTTAAAATAGCAATTAGACTGAGCGAAAATTATATTTGCTCTGGAATGATAAGGACTGATGTTAAAATGAAAAGGTTGTGTGTTATGGCTACAATTTAAGCTTCATAACAAAATATGATAACTATTTCCCACCAATTTTGGAGCCATAAATAATTGGATCTAAAACATTAAGCACAGGATGCTTTAACTGTCTCTTCTGCATCCTTCCAAAGAAGTATGTGCACGTCTTTTTTATGTGAAATATCCCACTGATGGAAGAGAGTCCCAGAGTTCTGTCAAGGTACATATGTATACTAACCTATATTATAAAATAATACTCACCAATGTGCTGTGATGCTCAACCGGGCCCCTGTACATCCCCAAACGAGCAAATACATTTAATAAAGTGTGCTATGCATAAGAGGTGAGGTGTCCCTAGAGATCCTCTACTCCTCCTCCTTAGTAATGGGGAGGGGGGAGACAGTGATCGCTTTGCACTTACCTCTCTAGCTATTTAATCTTGAGTACCATTTCTGTGGAGTGGGAATATGGGAAGGTTGTACACTTTGCTGTTATGGATGCAATCGCAGGAATGTTTCCCAAAATAAAATCTCAGACTCCAAGGGTGAAGCCTGATGATGCGTCCAATATGACCTATCTGGAGAGATGGAAGAGTCTGTTGACACTGCTTTTGTTACATACAATATATACATGTAACGTCTCTTCCTGTTCATCAGGATATTATTGAAACTCTCTGTTATTATAGACAAGGTATTGTCATCTTTCTGTTCCAAACTTATGTGAGATACAGGAACATTAAAAAGGTTGGAAATGAGAACTCTTCATGGAAAGCAACTGAACTGTCATTAATTCTCTTTTTCTGAATGACATTAATTTGTCTTGTCTCTCCTATGCCTCTTTGACGAATGGTGACTAACATTCTCTTTCTCTCAGATGACCTCAGCAGAATAACATGGTGGATTTTAATTATCTTAGTACAGTGTCATTTAGATGACATCCATGGAGCTAATGGATCTCTCCCTTCAAATGGAAATGCCACATCCATAAGGAAATATGTGGAAGGAAGGAGGGATATAGATTAATCTCATTTACTGATAGCATGCATGCAAAAAGCTCTTTTATACATGGTCAGTTCCTGTAGTTGGGCAATTAAGTAATGTAGAAGCATGGAGATGTTCATTCAGCTCCCTAGACTTAAATAAATTTGGCATGTGTTATTGATACCCAGTGACAAGCATCATGACCACAGACCAGTGAAGGGTAACTTATACACTTACACAGTTGTGTATACCTCGCGATCCATGGCCACTGAATCTGAATTAAGTCATCCATAGAGAAATCAAGCTAAAATGATATATTCCCTGGTGTTGCATGAACCGTCAATCATCTTATATAAGATACCAGTAGGATGTTGACCTTCCTGGAAGCACTCAATACCAGCAAGCATGTAGACTCTTCTAAATGCTGCTCTCTACTTAGAAGACGCACTATTCTATGGGGATGTTGCCGCTCCTTCGTCTTTTATTATGGTGAATGCAATCAGCTGACCATGGTGATCAGCTGACCATGGTGATCAGGGGTACCAGATGTAACGCTGACCATGGAAGTTGACTATGATGACTGTGGTGCTGGCCACAGCGGCTGTGGAGCTTACGATGGAGCTGGTTGAACAGCGGCCGTGCAGCTAATTGAACAGTGTCTTGCTGGTTAAATAACAGGTGATCTGGCAATGCTGACCAATTGGTGGGCTCTCATTGTTTGACTGACCAAGAAATTTAATGGTGGAAGGTGCCTACCTGTAATGCAGACTTCTTGATTTACCAGTGTTACTTGTAGCCAAGTTTTCCAATGATGGAGTGTTTTGTGTAACTCCATACATGTAATTTTTTTGTCTTTGGGCTATTTTTGGTGTTTGTTATACCCAGTGTTTTTGGACTATAAAGATATATGGTATGATATATGTCCCTTTGTTTTCATCATTTTACCTTTTGAGCAAAGTATCTCATTTCTTTACTATCTGAGTGAAGACATTTTACTATAAGAGTAAAGTATATAATTCTTTACTATTTAAATAAAACATTCGCTTCATTACGTGAAATTACAATGAAACATTAACCTTTGTCCTTGTACTGTGCAAGATTATTTATTTGTTTTTGAATTTATTTTGCATTATTAGGTTCGTGTGGATTGCATTAATTTGTCCAATATTTGGATCTTGTGCACACACATACTAATCATATTTCTTCTTTCGTTTAAGTCATTAATCAATAAGCATTGTATTTGTATCACCATCAAAAGTGTTGAGTAATAAATCCGAAATCCAACCCGGTTATCTTGTTACACGCAAAGATGTAAACTCTCAAGTGTAAGCACTAGATGGACAGTTTAGAACCAGTAAACTCAAGTGTAAGCACTGGATGGACAGTTTAGAACCATTATATATACTATCCTAGAAGTATTACTAAACCCATGAGTGATGAGTAAAATGCAATAAAACAATTTCGAATGAATATCAAACAATACTTTTCATGAATATAGACTGAGGGCTATGATTTCATTAAAACATGAATATAAAGTACCAAATTAGTACAACTATCAATATATGAATTGACTCTTCAAGTGAATATCTTTCCATGTCTGACAAAAGATGTTGTCTGAAAGGAATGAGCACGGACTATTACGGAATCACTGATGATGTGGGTCTAATTAGACTAATACACATGTTCAAGAAATTTCTAGAAACATGACTGATAGTGCATCATAGCACAGGCAAGGATTTTCCGTTATGGAAGAATGGGCTTAACAATAATGTGAGGAATCGTTTTACTGCTATTAATATGCATTTTAATAGTGTGATACAACTAATTTTAATTATGTAATACTTGTCTAGCACTACTGTGTATCATATCCTTTTCTATATTTGAAAAATCTTTGTACCATCCTCCTTTTCTATAATGTTCTAGAATGACTCCATGTGCAACATCTCTCCATTCCATTTTAGGGCAAAGACTAATGATGAATCAATAGCTACATGACATTTTTCAGTGAAATGAAACTTCATTTAAGATTCAAAAAGAACATTAGCAGCTATATGCATGCCTTGTCAGCTGTTAAGTACTATATAATTTCCACTTAATGAGGATCTAGGTCAATGGCCAGACAAATGTAGAAATTAAATGTGTTTGATAGAGCCCCCCTCAAAACATTTAATTGTGTATGTCACAGAGGAAGAATAACAAATTTGCTACTACAGAAAGACAAAGGAAGGTTAACCGATTTCCTAGTAAACTAAAGAAAAGAGTCTCTCCACCTCCAAATATTGACCTAAAAGGTATATCATCTTTCGACCTGCAAAATGTACACAAAAAGTCTGGAAAAATATCACCTGGTATATAAATCACTTGGTATAATCTGGAGAAAATGAGTTCTCTTTTGAATAATAATCCCCTTCTGATGCAATAGTAGATTGTTTTCACTCAGATAACACTACAGACAATGAATTCATCAAGGATGTATTTGAACCAAGGCGTTTGAGTCCACATACGTGTTATAATGATAATTTGAACTGCGGATCGAATGATCTTCTGAAGTCATTGTACAAAAAAAAAATACTGAATCCCACCTTAAAACTTAATCAGGAGCCTGCTTCTTAGTTTCATTATATCCACCTGCCATAGATTAAACATAGACTCTGCCAAAAAGCATTTCATGCAGAGGTCAATATGTTCTGAACAAAGTGAGCACAAGCATGTTTCTCTTTATCCAAATGAAACCAACTTTGCAATTCCTTCTTACTCTTTACAGCATAGAAGGACCTATACGTTACTTCCATGCAGAGAGAAGAGGCACTAGTGTCTCCTTGTCATCGGAGGTATGCTATCAAAATACTGTATTAGGAGATCATTATGCAATAACCCAAAGATCCATGCACCCTTTCAGGTGAATGAAACATTGTTTATTTCCAACTCATTTATGCAGGGGAGACTTTTTCTTAGTACCAACAGACCTGGAGAAGTATTCATTCTGACCTGTGTGTTCAATCTTGCATCTGACATGAAGGTGAACACTTAGGTGCTGCCAGTGGAACTCCAGCCAAACTGTCTCTTCAATTGTACCACTACTCAAGGTAGTACCGTAATGATGACAATAGATAAATTGAGGCTGATAATATATCTTTGTGTGGTTTCCAGATTGCCAGCAGAAGAAACTGGAGGATATAAATGAAGTCTTCCTAGGAATACCTGGTCTTTTACAATGTTAAAGCTCGCGAGAAAAGATAAACAATGTGAACTGGCAATGTGGTCTTGTCGTCTCTAGTTCTCAAAAAAGCGAATACTTCTTTTATCTTTATCAGTTGAGCAAATTTATTCCTGCATAAACCAAATCCTGAACAGAAATTCATATCCATGTTGGTACAAGTTATGTCTTAGCTGCTGTCGATCAATGAAGGGATTAACATAACGCAACAAAGATTATTTCCAACTATTGTGCAGCAGCCAGTCAACGAAGTAACTGATAAGTGGAATTCTTAGAAATCCATTCACCTTAGCAAAGACTCTAGGCACTGAGGATGGAACAAACAGCATAATTGCAAAACATAGAGAACTCAAGAAAGGAAGTATTTCTTGGGCAGAGATGTGGCAAATAAGCATCCAGAAGGTTGATGGGAACTGCCAAGTGTCTGATCCAGATACGTCAGATACTTTGTTTGGAGTGATGCTTCAATCTTCATCTTCACGGGTTCTTCTTCCAGGAACCTGCCTGGGTGGGGGTGGGAAATGTGTATCGATACGGAGTGCACAACAAAAACTTGGGATTATATTTTGTCTACCCATTCTGTGTCGCTGCTAAAACATGATAAAGGTCCAGGGAAGTAAGCGAGTTATGTGAGACAAACCCTCATTTACTATGGGAATGAACCATTAACTTTTGATGATGCTAGAGTAGATCTCTGCCTTAAGAGTTAATCAACCTCCTACTTCTTTTTAAAGAAAGTGCGATACACTGTAGAAGCAATATGAAATTCTTAGATGTGCCTATTGGAATTAGCTCTGGCCATTGTTTGATCAGGCCGAGAACAATACTTGGCTATTTTCTTTGGAACTAGAGCCAAAGTAAGAGACTTAAGATCCTATGCAAGTTTTTTATGGTCTAGCTATATCTTCAAGGTGTCCAAATCTACATCTGTACAGAGGTGGAGTAACTTGGGTAAGAGCACTATGGTTAAAGAGAAGCCAGGTTTCAGTGACTTGATGATTGTTTCCCGTCAATGTAGCAAAGCAATAGATGATGAAGATTCTTCCTCTCTCCAAATTACTGATGATCATCACAGAGAACAGGCCAGCATCAAGAGCTGTATTCATAATCATCCTGACATTAGTCTCTAAAGCTTCTACGGTATTTACAAAATGGTTAGAGGATGATCCAAATAAATTCACCCTTGCAAAACTCCAGTGTCTAAAGAGGGTTCTGGTGATGGTGGAAAGAACTTAATCTGGGCCACATGAGGGAGTGAACTTTATGCAAAAGCGGGGACTAGAGATCGCACAAAAGCTGTGATGCCTGATGAGAAGTAAAACGGATACTAAGAACGATAGTATTTTAATTAGAATAAAGTACGAGAGACAGTTTATCATTATCCTGATCACTGCCTCGAGTGGATGCAATGCAGGCTGGGAAGATGGGACAATGACGTTGTGTAACTCCTAATAAAGCATAACTGAACTGTTCCTTGTGATTACCATTTCTGAATGATGACACATCTTCTGATCCATTATAGGCCTTTTTTCAGGAAACGGTGATCTGACACTGCCTATCCAAGAAGACCTGTACTGCGCAGTATATTCGTTGGGAGGAAGAACAGTGTATTTCATGATGCTGCATAATGATGATTCCATATATACATTGATATGTACTAATCTATGACTGCTGTACACCTAACCAATCAGTTACCAAGGACCTTTGTTTATAGTTCAATACTATAGCCTTTAAGTAACAGAAAAGAACGAAAACCAATAAAACATACCTTAAAAAATTAACACATAATTATTTCCCAGAATAGAAATTAAAAATTTACAATGATCTTACAGTATTGTAAATTATAGCCCTATTATTGATAACATTTATATCACAAGTCCAAATGTATAAGGTTCCAATTGAATTATAATGGTTTTCCAAATAAAATCCACTACTGAATGTGTTGTGATTTTAGTACTGAATATACTAATGTGTCAATGGCCAAAACTATTGAGATGCGTTGACAGTTTTTGATTAGATGTATCACAAAATATATAATCCCAACTATCATTGAATGAATACATTTCCAAAATAACAATTTAGTTCAAGAAGTATTAATGAATACTTTGTAATTCAAAATAATCATTGAAATAATTAAATCCACAAAAAATAAAATCTGTGCACAAGAATAAGACCGATTACACCTTGAATGTTGTGATGGAGGAATGAATCAATTTAAAAGTAAACAGCAATGATCAAACAGCAAAGACATAGGAAAAGAGCAAGGGTGTATTTCAGCTTCATCAAACATCAAAGGTTGCCAGAAGTGTAGCATTTCCAAGTGAAAATCTGTTCTACACTGAGATACACCTGTATACTTTGATTAATAATGACCTGAATATTTAATCTCCAATCATAGAGGGATATTATCTATGTATTAAGTTGCATACAAAATAAATGCCACTAGCCACGTAAAACATGAACTTGAATTGTCCCAGCATCAATTAAAAAATACAAAAATACATGCAATTTAATCACAGAGAAAATCTAACAAACAATTCAAATTAAATATGCGTAACACAGGTGAATGAACATCCACCATCAATAACTGGTATCTAATGCCCTGTGAATTTTGAGCAGTTAATATTGAGTGGTGGTGATTGTTGTCTAATATATCTTGAGGTTTGAATGTTGATTAGTGACTTGTCAACTGAACCAAATGACATCTCGAATTGGTGAGAAATTTGTTGCTAAATTCCCCATGGGTTAGAAATCCAGAGGGTGACATAACATTTCTGTTCGTCATTATTGAAGAGATTCCATGATCTGGAGTATGTTGACCCTTTCCAAAGGGTTGGGAGCATATTTCTCTTCATAAAAGAGTGCTGCTATACTACCTCTAAAGGTAGATCTTTTCCCATACAAAGCAAGGTGGCCTTTGAAGCATTATTATCTTGACCACTGACTTGTGAACATAAACTCAATGTAATGTGCTGTCAGAGGTATAAATAAAGTAAACAAGGACCTATGCAGTTAAACTTGTGCCACAAACAATACATCACAAACGAGGAATGCATACTCTCTACTATTATGGCTAACAGTTATTAATATCGTTCAACAGTAATACAACTCAAAACTTACCCATGCAGTAAATGTAAACACTTAAAATGGAATCAAATAAATGGAAGATAATCAGAAGAATTTGGTCAGCCCACTAAATATCTTTGAATTTCCTCTAATACACAAAGTGTAAGCATCTGATGACACATATGCTTAAGTGTACTGCTGAAATATAACTCTAAGTGAGAATTTGTCACTATTGACAAAACATTGATCCTCCAAAAAAAAACAAATGCAGTTGTGCATGGACCTGTCATGAATAGTGAGACTGCATGGATGTATCAGTTCTAACAACTTTATGGAAAATGAAGTTGTTTCATTTGGCATGGACGTGAATTCTTCCATTCAAGAAGGGGTAAGCTATATAGTGATACGTAACCATATTACGGATATTACATTCAACCTGTTGACATTTATTCCAACATGGCTATATATCCAATTTAAGCAATAATGAATCCAATTATGGGTACTGATGTGCTCCTTGGATCTTAGGTTTTGTTACTTTGATAAGTTACTAGTTATTATTCCCACCAATAATTATCCATGTGATTATGTTTACCACTTAAAATCACAGTACTATTAAACTTAGGTCAGTGGGAAATCCAACTGGCAGAATGACAACCATTAAATTTAGGCAGTGATGTTTCTACTGTTCCATGGTTTATGAAATGCAGTTGAAAAGGTACCATACTAAATCAAATGACAAGCTTGCTTTTTGCATGTCATGCAATAAGTACAGATTACCAATGAGTTAATATAATAAGCCCATGCAAAAAGTGACAATTCTCATCATACTTTATTACTTTAGAAGGAAAACTGATATCAATTTGACTAAACAAACATAGGGAGGATTCTTTGATCACCACTGAGAAATTATATGACACAAAGATTCAAATAAACATCGTCAGTTATACATCTTGCAGCAGGGAAAAAAATGGAATTGACAGATAATGGCAGTTTAAGCTAGATAATTAAACAGATTTTGTTGATAAGGTCGTTATGCACCATGATGTATGATCATTTAACATTTCTTATAGAATGAAAATTGAAGCATTAAGCTTTATTACATGTACATCAGTTCTGTTACTTTTCAACGAATTTATAAAGTAGTTATGCAAATTATATTTTACACGTAATTAATATTCGCAAATGTATGATCACCATCTAGAACGGTTACCTGTCTTAAAAGACAAATTTCAACTTGCAGAAGGGTTGCCTTTAAAAGAAGACAACTGGATGTAAAAAATCATGCCCAACACAAACACATTATAAGTTTTGTCCCATTATTGGATCTGAAACCATTATGCTATATTTACTTATCAGATCCTCCAATGAATGTTAACGTATTGTATCAGAGAGTACCCAATCCCATTTTGATGAGAAATGTAATTGGACAAATATTTGTCTTAAATGAAATAGCACAAAAGAGACAAAAGTATTAAGATTGTGAGACTCTTCCTACATTGAATCTTTTTAAACATTCTGAAATGTATTTTGCATTTTAAAATGCCTCTAACCTTCGTCTTTCTCTGGGGCAATACAGAGTCTTCGAACAAGTTCATCAAGTCCACTGTCTCTCAGATCATGTACAAGAGCTTCAAGTGCTGCATTGCCTTTAACCAAAACTTCTTTCAGGAAGTCAGTAGCTCTTTCTTTTCTTCTTTGCATTTTGAGTTTCTCAAAATATCTCTCGTCTAAAATTCCTCTGCTTACAAATGTGTCCTTGAAATTCAATGGCTCAATTTCTTCAATCATGTATTCATACTGATTAAGGAGATTTTGTTTAATCACTTCAGTTTTATCTGTAACTATAAAGCTGTCGGTGACTTTAAAACTGTCCTGAATGATGGAATGTTCATCGATAATCTGCATATCTCCATCTGCATTTAAACAAATCAGAAATATATATTCCAAATCAATATTTAGAAGAATACTTTTATAAATATCACTGCAATTAAATTATTATTCAATTTATGACAACTCATTGGAAAGATGCTAACTACATACAAATCGAAAAAACCTAGTTATTAATATATGCCATAATTACACAAAATGTTTCAACATCTTGGAAGATGCTATGTCATAAACTACATGCTTTGCCTGGAATGGACCTTTTAATCTTAGTATGCTAATGATTTCATGCATTAAGCACATTAATTGGTATTTGATTCTTTTTAAATAAAAATGAAGCTAATATTACGAATAAATCAATATTGCTTTTAAAACAATTATCTCTGCTTTAATTGTATGCCTTAACAAATTGTCTGAAGGTGCCCATAAATTCTAAATGATAAAATCACAACTATGTAAATTAGATATATTAAGTTTTATATTACCTTCTGAACTGGTATCTTTGTCGTAACAACATACTTGTATGTGAATGGATATTTCACCACCAGGAAAAGATGCAAATATATCCTTTTTCTTTAATAAATCCAACAGAAAATTTTTCATTCCACCATGCTGACAGAAAAGGTCTAGTCTCTCCTTTGTAACCTTGCCCAGTGGCCGCAGATATACAATGACACTTCCAGATTCCCACATGAAACACTGTGATCGCATTTCAAAGTAAAAAACCATGCAACCTTTATCCATGTAAGCTCTAGTTTTGGACTCTGTCTCATGCAATGTATTTCCATCCTTTAACATCTCCATATTAAGGGTATAGTAGGCCACTGCTGAAATATATTTTGAATCCCTAAAGTTTTCTGAGTAATATTTATACATTTATGCTATTCTGCTCATGTACGACAAAGATTAGCTTTTAAAGTTCTGAAATGGATGACATGAAAATAAGCTTTTTTGTCCATATTGATATAAAAGCTATTTTCAGTACGAAGATATACAACATAAAAATAATAGCTTTGCCAATACTGAAGATTAGTAAAGAAAGAAAAATGTTTTGAAAATTTGTGCAGTAAATATAAAGTGACATTTATAAAAAGGCAAATATTGAATATCAGTGGTATATTTAAATCTTCTGAAATTATTGGGCATCAAGCAACATAAATGGAAATTACAAGTGCCATACTATGGGAGAGCTCTTAAAACTTGTTGTGCAGACAATGTGAACGGGCAGTAACAGCAAATACAAGATAATTAAAATTAATGGTTAAAAAATTACATTCGGTAAGTATTCAATTCTTAAGTATGAATGCTAGCAAATGGGTAATTTAGCCCCAATTATGAACATATACCATTAGTTTCTTGACCATGGGTCGAAGGTTGTGGGACATCTATCCCTTCAATATATTGTCTCAACCCTTGCACAATTATTTGTTGCTTAGTTTCATTCAGGGCATGCAGAAAAGATGAAAATGCTTCAGGAAGCTTTGCCTTTATCCTATGCAGGAGCTCCTTTACAACTTGTCTTCTCCTCAATTTGCACATGTCTTCACACTCTTCTGCAGACAACAATCTTTTCTTCTCAAAGAAAATCAAAAGACAATTTGGATGAAGTTCTTCTGAAAGATAGACTTCAAGTGATTGCCATGCATCCTGTAGGTCTTTTGTGGTGAAATTCCAATCAGCTGTCATTTCTGTAAAATACGTAGGTCTTAATACCTTCAGGAAAATGCATGATTTAACACTAGCAGCATATATGGTGTGTTTTGCCTTTTAAAACCGAATCAGTTTATAAAATCGGAAGGAAACATGTAGATGTACCTATATTCTACTATAAGATAATATGTTTAATTACCAGTGTTTAGTTTTCAAGACTTATAGTTAAGGTTGATAAATTATGCAAATCTATGTTTGTAACTACATCAGCCACCCTTTTCCATTCTTGTCCTCCAATGTAGAAGATTATCTAGTGCATACGATCTCAAGAATACCATGTTTCTCAAAACATTATATAAAGGGATACTGATTTACGAATAATGCTAATACTTACATATTATTAATAAATATAACTGATTGCTGCTATATATTTTATCCATTGTACTTTTCTTGATGTCATGTCAATTGTTTTGTAGTTGATTTTTCATTTCCATTATCAGAAGAAAAAGATTGGTAAATATGCCTGGATTAAGGATTAACAATGGGCTTTTCAGAAAAAATATTGTGGAGAAATGTTTATTGATAACAATCAAGAATGACACATTATGCACTTGCTTTGTGTTTATTATCTATTGAAATCCAGTAAGGAACAAATTACATTATTAGTCAATGAAAATCCAGCATGAAAAACCAGTAACAAACATTACACCTGACTTGTGTTTATTAGTGTATGAAACACTAGTAAGTCACATGACACTTGTCTTGTGTTTATTAGTCTATTGAAATCCAGTAAGGAACATTACACTTGCCTTGTTTTACTAGTCTATGAAAATACAGTAAGGCACATTCCACTAGTCTTGCATTTATTAGTCAATGAAAAGTCAGCATGAAAAACCAGTAACAAACATTACACTTGCCTTGTGCTTATTAGTCTATGAAAAACCAGTAAGGCACATTATACTAGCATTATGCTTATTGGTTGATGAAACTCTAGAAAGGAACATTCCACTTGGCTTGTGTTTATTAATCATGATAAACCAGTAAGGCACAATCCACTTATATTGTGTTGATTAGTATATGTAAAACCCTTAAAGCACATTCCACTTGTCTTGTGCTTATTAGTGTGTGAAAGAACTAAGGCACATTTGTCTTTGCAAATTATGGATCAGCGGTTCTCAACTATTTGGTACTTTTCGGTCAATGATTTATATGCGTTTCTTTATTACCCTATGTACCAGCTATCAACAAAGTCTGGTCAAAGAATTTTTTCTGAAACAAAACTATTGTTGCAGTACAGATATTTTAGACACGATTATTTTAACATTTGACCTTTTGATCCCAGATTCAATTGGCATGAACCATTCCAAGATGCAAGCTCTCCACAAAACGGTTAAGGTACATGGCCAGAAACTAAACTGGTATGGAGATGAAAAGGTTCTTTAAGGTTGCTATGTACAATTTTCCACATTTCAAAGATGTTGTCTATTGGAGATGTTTGTCCCAAAATAACATTTTTCACTAACATAAGGTCAATGGATTAACTGTCTTGAATTAGAACACTACTGATTACTATGCCAGATTAACTATTCATTAAATTAATGCTGTATTAGAATTTCAAGTCCATTAATGCCATAGTATACTTTGTCAACCAGAAGTATTTTGCTCAAAAAATATCTTTACTTCTTAATTTAATTTTTAGATGCTTATTTATTAGCTTTATTATAATCTTTTTTCTATGATTACCTGATTTTGAAGCACATGGTCTCCCTGAGTTAATTTGTGATGAAAAAAGAAACAAAATTGCACTTTACTTTTAAATGTATTTTAATTTGGCGCATTTGTTTGCCTTTTCTACATTTAATTTTGACTTACAACTAAAATGAGAATTTGGCCAGCTTGCTGTCTCTCCTTGAACATATAGAATCTACATCGAAATCAAAATTAAAACCCTTTCGGTTTAACATCACTCACTGGGACTTCCATTAACACTTTCCAATTCCAATAACCTGATATGCTTCCAAATAATAAAAATAAATTGCCTTCATCATGATGGCAGCAAGTATATGTTGAATAAAATCATCCACTCTTGAAATCAGCCATTGTCAGTCTTTTAAACAGCCTGTATCATAAACGCACATTTGTAAAACGTTCTTGATGTCAGGTTCAAACTACAACGGAACACTTGTTTTCGGGCCAAAAGTTCCAATCAGATTAAGTTTTAACAACCAAATGTCAAGTCAAGAAACTAGATTTGCAAAGTTGCAAAGATTACACGTCACAACAGGCTCTAGGCCTACAACATTTCTGCTGGCTTAAATTATGTTGATACGAGGACTTTAAGCATGAATGTCTGAATAAAACTGTATACTGCACAGAATAGATTTTATATGTGTGACCTAAAATTAATTTGGATGATCTTTTACACATCACCACATTGCAAGTACGTGAATACGTACAGATTTTTGCTTGACTCATGCAATCATGTGCCCTAGGAGCATCCTTTGACATCATATACACAAAATAGCATTGTTCTAAAAAAACAAAAATTGAAGCAGGGTTAAAATGTTTTAACTAATAAGAAATGCTAATTTTAGCTTAGGAATTTGTAAAATGGCATGCCTTCTCCAAATTATCAATCAAAAGATAAATTTATGTCTCAACTATGAATATTTTATGCAATGAATGACTTCAGAACCAAGGATTGTATGACAGGCTTTCACAATTATGCACAAAGTATGCAAACGTGCATTCTAAATGCAATGCTATTCCCTTTTCATACCAGCACAAATTTTAAATATATTTACTATTTTATAGTGTACATTTTTGACATTAAAAGCCACCTAACTTCCACAGAAATGAGCATTGTAATATGCCTAATCTGTGTTTATTTGTCACATATATAGGCCCTACTACTACACAATGGTACCATGGTATACCTGCCCTTTGTTTAATTGCCAAGTATAGAGGCCCTACAACTACACAGACAATGGTACCATGATATGCCTGACTTGTGTTTAATTGTCCAGTATAGAAGCACTACTACACAGACAATGGCACCATGGTATGCATGCCTTGTGTTTAATTGTCCAATATAGAAGCACTATTACTATACAGGCAATGGTTCCATGGTATGCATGCCTTATGTTTAATTGTCCAATATGGAAGCACTATTACTACACAGACAATGGTACCATGATAAAACTGTTTTTAAATTTTAATATAGGCACTGATACAACAAAGACATTTGTACCATGATAAGTCTTCATTTAATTCTCTTGTATATTGGCACTACCACACACCTTGATATACCTGCCCTGTGTTTATCTTCCCCATGCATAGATACTACTACTACGCAGTTGATTCTGGATGGTTTAGGCCAAAGGGTTCCTCCATGAATACAACATCTGTTTGGCATGCATCCTAATGTTAACTTTAGAAACAAGAATGTTTCAAAATGATCTTGACCTTTAACAACTTTCTTCCTAAATGTGTCTTTCTTGCCTCATATGCAAACCATATGCAATATGGTTTTGCATATGCCTAATATGCAAAATATCAACAATGCTTATTTCGTGCAAATGATCTAAATTTAAAGTTGCTGTGCAGAAAATTTTTTTGCATCTGATACTTACTGTGACCCTGATAACAAATCAATTGCTTTTTCTGGCTCTGAAATCAGTCAACAAAGTCTGCTCAATAAACTTCCTCCATACCAAGGTTATTATGCTGAAATGTTCTTTATTACAATGACTGACTGAAACCGTTTTGTATTTACAATGACTTTGACTGAAACC
>QKMX01135551.1:0-10830 GCA_003401595.1 Venustaconcha ellipsiformis
ATAATAATAATAATAATAATAATAATAATAATAATATTCCTTCCCAGCAAGTATGGTACTTTAGAGAGTAATACTTGTCTTTACCCATGTATTTGGATTCGATCATCTACTATTAGCCTTTATTTAATTAAACTCATATCTGAGTTGGTATTAAAATATACGTTTTCTATATCATCCCTCTAGTCACTTCAACTGCAGGATTTGACTACGAGATATTTAGTGCAAAAGAAACATTTCAACGATTTTTCTACTGTCTGTAATGTTTTGTACTCTGAAAGTTTGTGTTCAATATATTGTTTATACATCAGAATTATATCTGACTCTTGATATATTTGATAATAAAAGTTGTGTTCTTATTTGTATCAGCTGCATCTATCCATTAGTTCTTCATTCTATCCGTTGGTTTATCACTGTTTATTGCAACTCAATCTTTCGGTACGCATTATAGGGGAAATTAGTTACTTTTCAATAATGATATAGCTATATAAGTATTGAATATTACATGCGTGTCCCAGTTGATGATTATATGAGGTCAACTTCTAGTAGATCTTCTGAGTTATTTCTTTCCTTTGAATTCGATTTACAAATATTCAACGCTTATATAATTGCAAGCCGTTTCACCAAGTTCTAAAGTACTTTCTTAAATTCTTTCTCTTTAAGGAAGACGGTGAGAAAAAAAGAAGACGAAACACGCTAACGTTATTGTCAAAGCATTAGTTCACTTCTATGTATAGTTGGTTATACATCGAAATTAAACCAAATATAATTAAGTTGTATAATATTTAGGAGCTACTACTATACGAATATTTTGTTTAGCCGAAACAGTTTGGCATTTACAATTCAGACGCATTATTATAGCACGCCAAATGTGATCGGCATTTCCGCCTTTTGAGACACATCTCTAAATGAAATGCATGGATTGTTTATCAGTGATATCATTGTAAGTTACATTATGTAAACTAGCTTTCTATCTCTAACGATTTGACTCTCAATATTTAGGGTTTCCTGTTCTTCAAATGTAGAATATGGCAGTCGTTCCTTGTGCGCATAAATAATAAAACCTCCACTACATTGACAAGAGGCCATTATGTCGTTACTGTATCTGCTTCAAGGCAAACGCAAACGAGCAACAGTATTATTACGTTCACCCGAAGTAAAATGTATATGCTGGAGATGCATTAAGTTCGGTTTTTAACATAAAAACGATAAACAAAATTTGTAACAAAACTAACACCAGCTGGAATAATAATATCAGTGAAAAGTGATGACAGATATGTCTGAAATGTTTAGTAAAGATTTTATTTATATTTTCTTCTGCGATGATATTCCAGAAGGACACGAGTATATATAGTAAATAATCCGATTACTAATGACATTATTGAAAATTAAGCATTATAAAACGAATTTCAGCGTCACCCGGTATTTGATTTATAAGAGGCAAATTATAAGGGAATTATTCGAAGAAGAAAAACTAAAATACGACGCTGATGTTTGAAATAATATGAAGTGTCTCACGGTAACTGTCAGAGGAACACTAGCCGGTAAGAGTTAGTAAACTGAGCCATAGTTTTGTTTACTAGACGTTTAGCAGACATTTTCCTAATGGTTTGATGATTAGTCACATCAACAGCAAAAATCTGACAATCGAATGAAAAATTTAAAAATAGTTACCCAGCAGTAAACTGTGAAAAAAGGGACGAGGTGGTGGTATCAACATTATATGTCTGGTAAAACCTGTTGTTTCATTTAATCTCGAAACAGGTGAGGAAAACAAATTTCTCTCAATCTCTTCTACTGCTAAAGACTACAAAATAAATCTCAAGATAGTAAGATTTTTCGCAGATAGAATAGATAGATCAGCTTTTTCAGGCGAATATAATGCCCGGATTATCTTTATATACGATAATTAAATATATTTGCTAGCTCCTTTTTGGTTAAGCAATGATGTTCAAACGCTGCAATATTAAATATGTCAAATTCAGCGTCATTATTGCGTTATCATTAAATTTATATTTCTCTGCTGTTGTTAGCGGAATCTTATTAAAATCGCTTTGCACAACAATGACATTGACATAATAAGAAATATACCATAACAAACAGTTTCTCATTCCTTCAACTAGTTCGTTACAATTTAATATATTAACGATTTGATGACATTTTACCTTGATAGTCATCTTATAAAAATAAATTACATAAAAGTATTTCATAATATAAACTTGATGAAAAGAATTGCTGAAATATATTCGGTAGATACAATCGCAAGTGATACAATCACTAACGATAAAGTCGCCAATCACTAACGGCAAAGTTGCAGACAAATTTTCTGGCTATAGGGAAGACGATATTTTGTAGAACAACGAATCCAACAATGAAGATGAGATAGTCGCCGTCGCTGACATAAACAAATTACAGCAGTCTGATAACTAAATGATAGAATGTTAAGTATCACATTACTAAAAATGTAATAAGATTTTATTTCACTCTTGCCGAGCAACACATTTTTGGCATCCTATCAAACATTTTATGAATATTAAAACTCCAGACATACAGAAAAATATAAAATTTAATATTATACTTGTCAAGATTTTTACCTAATGACGATCTCAAATATATCAATCGTAAGAACGAGGAAATCTACAAAAAAATTATTTCATAATTTATTTGGTTGGTATCCAACTATTAAATTTATCGTTCTACACATTCCACTGAACTAAAATTTTATTGCATTTTATCCTCACAACTTTTCCAAAACGAAAACATCTTGTTCATTTTTGTAGATCGTGTTCATGAAAACGATCGATGATCGACTCACCTAATAATCCTTTTAGCGCATATGTTACGGTAATTATTAAAAGTAATTAATCAACTACAAATACGTTTTCAGTCCGGTTAGGAGGAAATAATTTTTCAAAAAATTTATCCTTGAGAGAAATCCGAACCCGATCACACGCTTTAAATTTATGTCTGCGGTACATGTTCTCATTTGCTAATATTGAAGCTTAATTGCTCTTTTTGGTGACATTTTAATAGTTCAATAATTTGTTTTATTATATTTGTCAACGATTTGAAAAAGATCATCGATATCCCTGTTCGGATATTTTGCTATCAAATGTTAATGTATCAGCTCGTTTAATGTGTGATTACATCTTTCAACTGCAACAATTTTTCCCTTATATCCTGTAACATATTTTAATGTTATTTTGTTCTAAAAACTGTTCAATATTTTAGTGAAAAACTGTTCCATGATTGATCCAAATTTTGTTCGGTTTTCATTTAGTACTTGTTATTATTTATTTTAATGCATATGTTATCGGCGCTCATGTTTTATCTGAAACAGGCACATTATAAAATATTTGCTAAATTATCTGCAACATTAGAAAAGTATTTTTCTTATCATTAAATTAAGCTAGATTTGACACATCAACTAAATTTATATATCGTCCAGATAAAATCAACGGCATTTGCAACAACCTTACGTAGCAAAAAACTTTTTTGTTTGGTTTGTGTTGTAGAACTGCAAGATCTTCGAATAATTCGTTCCTAAGTCCTAATTTATATCTTGCTCCAATACAAATCTGAACCAGCCTTCTATCAAAACGCTCTCGCATATTTATCGGTTACATATTGCGAAGTTCGTCTAAAATTACTTTATCACATCCGTGTTTATCTTATTCGTTGTTCCTGTAGCAGGTATCATGGTGCATTGCTATTTTATCAACTTGATTATAAGGCTCTTTGCCTGACAATTGATTGTAGGTCTCGTCAAGTCTTTTCATTAAGAGGATTATAGAGGTCCCATATATTTATGACCTGGCAATGTATACCGCCTCTCAGGTTTCGTAATTAGCAAATAAATTTGTGAATGTCAATTCTGCTGCCAATTACCTCAAGGCGATTGCATGATTTACAGTATGTGGCGATCTAATCTTTTTCAATACAAAGATATTTATCACAATCAAAATTGCATTTCATTTTATTTTATTTTATTTGATAACAACAAATTATAATAATTGATTAATCATCAATAACTTCATCCACCAAAGATCCTAACGTCTCATCTACTTGTTTTTTTTTCCTAGAAACATACTTTTCTTTCTACCACAAATATCACCAGTATTTGTTTTAGAATTATTATGTTCGTTTTTTGTTTTCACCGTCGTCTCATCTTTATTTTATGTTTTCGTTTTACATTTAAGACAACATGTTGACATGTTTTGTATTGACAAGTTTAGACAAAATTAACTGCAATATTAACGTTTGATAGAGAAGGTTGCATAAAAAATTGCAAAACAAACTTTAAAACTCAGGATCTTTGGGCATCTGTCGGGCAAACATTATACAATAATAACAGCAATGTGATTTTTCAATTGACTGTAGCTGATTAGACGAATAGTTTTTTTTAAATATAAAGTCCGAAAGAATCAAAATAATTATTATCATAGACAGCATCTCAGTAAGTGTCCGGACCAAAGTTAAAATTTACTATATATTTACAAAGCACCTGCTGCTACGTCATCGAGTTCTTCTTTAGAAAATATTCCGCGAAATCCGACAACGTCATTCAATTTTTCAATTATGTCAAAATTTCTCAATAGCGTATGGTACTTGGTAAAGTCATTCCACGTCCGATTCCTAGTAGGTTTGGAAGAAGACTTCCCGCTAATCTCACTAGTAGTGGTGCGATTGGAATAAATCCTCCTTGTTTTGTTCTACTGCGTTTAGTTGTTTTCTTTGTTCGACGAATTTGTTCTTCGTTGCGGCATTTTTTGTTTATTGTTACATGAAACTAACGATAAATTTGTTTCATTCCACAACCTTCAACCGCTTTTTTGTTGCGACAGATACTGACCCTGACTAACCAACATTTTAGGCAATATTTTAGGTAATATTGTTCTAGCTATCACATAATGTGCAGGTCCAAAACATCCACCTTGTTTAGACATTGATGTTACTTGTGAAACAGATAGTTTAAGAACAAAAGGGTTTCGTTTATGAAGTTTATCAATTTGTTTTTGTGTTAACATTAATTTAATCATTATTTTACTTAAGTCCCCAGAAATATGATTAAAAGAACAGAACTGCATTTAGCAACAACCGCTGATATATTTTTCAACTTGACCGGATCTTAGGTATATTTCTCTAGTTGTGTACTTGGGTTTCATTAAGGTTGTTTAATTAAACTTGTAGTCATCTTCCTTTAGTTGCGTCAATTGTTAAGAATTAATCACTGACAACAAGCGCATAGACGCTATACTGTTTAGCTGGCAGTACGCCAAGTGTCCAGGTGACCTCATTATAAGCAGTTAGACCGAAAGCTCGTTTGGAATGTTTTGATATATCAATATACAAAATAGGATAGAGTGAACCAAACCCCTCTACTGATATTTGAGATCCACTGTCCGCGTCCTGATATTTTTGCATCACTTCCATAAGGTACATATATGGCCGATATACTTTCTGGTGGTGTCTATAGCAGAATTGCATTTGATTGCATATTATGGATATTGTTTAAAATTTACTCTAACAAATATTCGTCTGACATCAGGGTTATAAATTACGGAATTATTCATTTCTTGATCATTACGACGTGCTTCTCGTTCAAATACAACGAACAAATGTCTAGCTGTAGTTGTAACGAGCTATGTGTTATCAGATGCGTTGGGAATTGCTGTTTAATATATCCTGAATTGTGAAGTCCATCTTTTATGTTTACGCGGTCAATAATGTTTTGGGCTCAATTGTTTTAGCTACAGAGGGGACAACTCGTAGCATCTAAAAAGACAATCTTGCAGTATCAATCTGTCCTTCAGCTACTGCATCGGTGTGCATTATACAGTCGTTTTGCTTTATTGCTAGAGAAAACTTTGTTGCATTCAAGGCAAACTCCAAAAATTGTAATTAACGGAAGCATTATTGTCATTGGACAAGATTTTGCGTTAAATGATTTTCGTTTAGCAATGCCCTCGTTGTATTTTATGATACGTACACTAATAACGCCGTTTATTAAATTTAACATCGCAATATCATTTGAGGCTGCACCTGCTGGAATTATACCAAGAATATTATAAACAGCAAAAATTGAAGCTCGGGTAGAGTCTGCATCATCACCTGCACCTAGTGTGGCTATACCAAATCTTGCAGCATTTGCTATATGTTCTCTAACAATTACTTCATCTACAGCATTGTCAGCTCAGTGTGTAAAAACAGAACTTGAAATAAATTTGCCAGAGCAAGTCGTCCTGAGTGAGATATCTTTAAACCTCATATTAGTGGCAACTGATCTAGAATAATCATCGCTAAACGAGACAATGTTAAGTATTGAACTCACTATAGGCAAGTGCATTGAAATATTGTCTACAGTTTAACTTTCCAGTTAGCCCAGTGCACTTTTAAACAAGCTACAACCGGAGTTGATAAGTCTGCACCAGCTACAATATCACCACTTATCGCAATTAGCATTTGACCACGCACTTCTAACACTGCCTTATGCGCCAGTAGAAATACGTCTTCATCTCCTCTTGTGTTAAAATTCTAACTCCAGCCTTATTTGACTTGTTTGAGTTTTCATCGAGATACTCGACGTTTTCGAATTCAGTTTCAGCGTTGTCAGTATTGTTTTGATCAGTAAGATCGATATTTTCCTGCTGATATTATTTTATTTTATAATCGCCACACACAATTTCAGCATATAATTAAAATATAGCAAGTCTTAGGTTTTGCATTCTTTACAAGTTTGCATAATATTTCTTCACCATGTGGTGATATTTTTTTTCTTGTAGCTATCATATCTTGTTTTGATTCTTTTCTTGGCGCAAAGTCTGATATTACTCGTTTTATTTCCAATGTTGAAGGTCATCAAATCTTATCAGCGAACTTTTGACCTACTGCAGTGCCTGATGAACTGGCTACCACTGTCGGAAAAGCTTCACCTGCGTCAAGTAAAATTGATGCTATTTGGGACATTTTCTAATAAATATGTTTCAAAAAATCCAACTACGATTTTTCTCTTATAAAGAATTCTTCATCTCATCTTTGTCTATAAACTCACAACATTGATTACGCTATTGATGATTTATATATTGCGCAGGTGTAAATAATACGTAATAATTTCGTTCTTGAGATCTATTTGTCTGCCAGATTGATCTGTCAATAGAATTGGTATACTTGGTAACTGATTTTCAATATTAATCGGATATAAATAACTTGTCTAGGAGTAATTTGATGATAAATCCTGGTAGAACGTCTGGCATAAAACTATATAGCGTTTGTTTCCTACTACCCTGGGATGAGTAAGATCCACCTGCAATAGAGCAATTTATTAATATTGCGTTTTAGTCAGTTATATTTACGGGCTATTTACAGTCAGATGTAATAGCTTGTTCAAAAGAAACATAATTGCGAATATGAAATCAGAGATGCGATACTTGTTTGTGATAGAAAAGTATTATATTTCTTAATGTTATCCAAGTTCGTAACGTGTTTTAATTAGCTTTAACTCAATATTATCAGGGTTTATCGTCTCTTTTTGCGAATATTATTTTATTGTTCTATTTAGATCAGTGCTATTATAAGCTTATTGTGGAATTTGGAATGTTGTCAATGGAATTCGTGGCGTTGAAGTAAATGTAAATTCATTATTGACTTCAGTTTTCAAGTTAGCTATAGAATTCCTCTCAGTACAGGAAATTAGTCCAATCTTATGTTCTTTTTCAGGATCTAGTTCTATTGTCGAATTGTAATAAACAGAAAAGTCTGCGCTGTTTCCTCTGGTCAGCGACAAATTAAGTAATAAGGTTGTTAATGTTAGTTACATATTAATAGGTTTAGATAAGATCACTGTGTACAATTTTATGCTCTTCCGATGTTAGTAATCCAATCGATCTAAGATGATCTAGTATATCAATAATTTCTCTATCGATATATGCGCTTTCATTACCAGCTTCCTTTGATAATATCAATAGCAAAAGTCGGGAAAATATTTCTGCGTTTTATGTAAACACTTTAATTTCAGATCCAGTTGTTTTATCTAGTAATGTTATATCTCGTTCACTTTCATACTTATTACGTAATCTTATAAAATTCCAACCATTACCATAATCCTTTTCTCGTAGTCTGCACTTATTACCGTTTTGCTAAAATCCCAGCAAAATCTTCGTCTCTCAATCTATGCGACGCATTACGCATTTCTTCATCTGTGTTAGCGTATTAAGCTCTTCTTCAGCTATTGGAAATCCTTAACTTTATTTATCAATTTTTCCTCTATTATTGTCATAATATGTAATACTCCATTTTTGAATGTTGTAAAATCATCAAGTTCGTTTTTCAGCAAATACATTTATTAAAATTATTTAGTTATTTTTTCTCTAGCACTTTCTATGACGTAGTAACTGCTCTTCAGTAGGAATCATTTCTACAGCAGATTCGGTTATTCTTTTTTGTCTTTCAGCTGTGTCTTTAGTTTGCTTTGACACATTTTATATTAACCTCCTTAACACGGCTGGATTAACAGTTTCTTACTAATGCATGTTGAGGTGCAGGAAGGGCGTTCGTTAATATGTTAAATTCAGTCTGTCGTACAGTAGGATCTGCAATGTTTCTTACAAGTTTCTCTGCGATATTTTATTTTCTTCCTTCGACCTTTTTCCAAGGAAACCTAACAAACCTTTATCTTCTAACTTTTAAGCTCGTCTGCAGTTGATGTAGATTTTACTGGTTTCTTATCATGTACTGCCCATGTAACAGGTTTGCGACGTTTATCACTTTCTTTCTCTGTTTGAACTATGTCCATGTCGATCTTCTTCCAGTTTTTTCTTTAAATCTGCTCGAGTTTTAATCAATTTTTTAGATATTCAATTCTCTGTTGACGCTTATCCATTAAATTGTATACGTTTTACAAATTGTGATTGTCGAAAATTGTCAATACAACATCGAAATTCTTAGCCAGATACGCGCTAGTTTATCAAATAAAATTAAATCGCATTTTCTTTGGTAGCTTGATCATATGCTTCAATAAATTTATATTTCGTTACTTAACCGCATTGCTCGTTTGCAATATTTCCTACATCAATATTATCCAAAAACATAAAACAGTCAGTACTTCGCCGAATAATTCTATCATCGTTTTAAAACCTTGCTCAAGTTAGACTGAATTACATCTTTTTATCATGCGATAACAACAAATAAGATCTGATCTTGTTCATCTCATAATTGCTTAGCGGAATATTGTCAAATACAATCATATTATGCTCACATGAATCAAGTTGATTAGCTGCAATTAGTTCTTCTGGTTGTTTTATTAAAAATTTATCATCGCCAGCGTCAAGTTCATCTCCACGTTTATCCTTGTACTCGTAAAATAGTTCGCATTTATCCTGTTACGTGTTAATTGCCTAAATATATACATTGTTATAGTTAAAATTAGTGTTGAGCGAAAGATTCAAGAGATATGTTTTACCTGATTCTGTACAACCAATAATAAGATAATGTCAATCTGGAAGTTCGTTATTATTTCATAAATAATTATTCATTTGGTATCAAAGTTTAATATCTTAGCCAATATTCTTATATAACATTATGTAATATAATTAATATAATATGACCTATTACACAAAATTTGGAATATTATTCATAGATTCATAGGTTGAAGCTCAGCAAGGTAACTTATCTAAATATGAAACTCTTGATCAGCTCAAAAATGAAATCAATAATTTATTAAATATCACAAGAACAGATAAAAAGGAAGTCGTTGTTTTTCAGGATAAGAAAGGACGATTGAAGAGAGGTATTATACAACTGTCAGATGTACTTATACGAATTCTTGCCACAGTTGATAATAATATTGATACTTATACTGATCAAGGTAAAGTACAAGATTCTGGTTAGTCAGTTAACGATTATATATAAAAGCTGGTGATCTAATCACTGGTAACATTACCATGAATAAAATAAAATTACAGACATTAGAAACCCAAACGCAGATAATGACGCCGCAACAAAAATACGTCAATTATCAAGAATCTATATACCTATCAGCCAATGTTGGTATAATGCAAGCATTTCTCAAAATAATATAATGGTATTAATAATCTCCAAATGCCATAATCGGAAATTGATGCTGCAATTAAAAATATGTTGATGTTGGCAATATCCCAATGACGACGTCATTAATAGCAATCAATGATAAATTACTACATTCAATATTAATGTTTATAATCACGAACATACGTTTTAAAGTTTCGTAGAAATAGAAAAAGTTCAAAGAAAAGGTTTTTTTGGAGTCCACCAATTGTTGATATTAAACTCGCTGATATTCATGCAAGACTCAAAAATATTGTCAGAGGAATCCCTTTTATTGTTACAAAAATGAATCTGATTAAAAATTCCTCACAAGATGATCATCACAAGGTATACTCAGTAGCATTAGAATAGCAATTTGGACATCGCAAATAACACTAACAAGCATACCGCAGAAGTCAAAGGTATATATAGGCTGTCCGTATTTAGTGGTGCAAAATTTAGTATATTTGCCACATATATATGGCGTCAACTGATAATTTTTCTGGAGTTGTGTCTATTGTGTTAAATAAAGATGCTAAAAAACTTTATACTGGAAGAATCTAATACAAAATTTACCGCGCCATCATCTTACTAGTGGTATCTGGAATTTGTAGCTGTAACACCACCATAAATCACTTAATCAAACCAAGGAACTAGCTCTATTGTATAAAATCTGTAAACAAATATTTCATAATGAAAAAATGTGTAGTTGATTTTATTCATAATACAGATAAAATTTCAAAACAAGATGTGGATACTCTAATGCAATATTAT